>CM035413.1:8697161-8699661 GCA_020310875.1 Ceratopteris richardii | reverse complement strand
TCTATCTCTTAGTCTGTGTCTATCTTTGTCTTCGTTTTTCTCTCAACTATGTCTAGAGGCCTATTCTGCTGTGTTGTTATTTTTTCTTACATGGTATCAGAGCTCAGGAGGCCCTGAGTGGTGCAGAAGCAAAAACACAGAGTTTGCAGAGGTTTGAACGAAAAAAGAGAGAAGATGTCAAGCGGTGCATCATCATCTACGACTAGGAGTCAAGGTGGTTCATCAACAGGAGTAGGTGGCACACAAGAAGGAGCAGCAATGATGTTGGTCATCCCAATGTTGCGGATACGACCATCAGCCTTCACAGAAGGTAAACTTGATGGTACAAACTACACCTTGTGGAAGTTTAAAATAACTTCCATCCTTGATTCATATGAGCTTTTGGAGACTATTCTTGGGACTGATCATGAGCCCCAAGAAAGACTTGATCCAAATAATCCTGGTTGAATGTTCCCCCTGATGCTGCTGATCTTCTGCGTGCTTGGAAACGTAGAAATGCAGATGCACTCTATGCTCTAGTTACAAGTACTTCTGATAGTGTTCTGACTCTCATTCAACATACTACAAAGGCATGTGAAGCACGGAACATATTGAGAAATCAATATGAAACTCGTAATTAGACACATATTCAAAACTTGGAGAATCAGCTTGCAGCAGAACAGTTTGCTGATGGGGAGCCTGCAGAGGCATTTATCACTCGCATAAAGAATCTACGAGATCAAATGGCGGGAGGAGGTGTTCAAAAGTCAAGTGAGGAGCTAGCTTGGCATTGTCTTCGAATCTGTCCACCTAAGTTTGATGGTTTGGTAATTTCTCTTAATACTCAAATCAGACTTCAACCACTAACTTTTGAAGAATTCAGTGCCTTACTCATGGAGGAGGAGCTGTGGCTCAAGGCAAGGATTGGTGGTAGCAAAGAAGATGCTGCATTCACAACAAATGTCAAAGGAGACAAAACAGACTCTTCAAAAGATGGAGACAAAAAGAAGAACATCAAAAAGAAGTTCAAGGGAGAGTGTTTCCACTACAAGAAGAAAGGACACAGAATCCAAGATTGTCGCATCAAGAAGGCAAAAGAGAAGAGTGGCTCTTCAAAAGGTGGCAAGGGCAAGGAGTCTGCCAACACACAAAAAACAAAGCTTGAGTTATTTGTTACGATAGAGGAAGTGTGCTCCTCGGTTGAAGATTCAGGAATAGATGAGTCATGGGTGTTGGACAGTGGTGCATCTCATCACAATGCAAGATGTCCTGTAGAGGGCGAAGGTACGGTTTCTTTCATTAACTCTAATGGCGATATCAGAAAGCTTTCAAATGTGTTGTATGTTCCACAAATAAAACGAAATCTACTTTCAGTAGCTTCTATAACTCATCAAGGTCATCAAGTATCTTTCAGTAAGACAGGAGCTAAGATTATGGATGGTAACAACAACATTGTTGGGACTGGCATAACGAGGAGTTGTGTGCTCTTACAACCACTACAAATGTGGGCACACGTAAGCTATGGAATGAGAGATTCGACCACATTGGATACCCTGTACTGAAGGAGATGTCTCACAGGGGTATGGTTGCACACCTACCATCAATTGCAAAAATGAAGGAAGCATGTGAAGCTTGCATGATGGGCAAGCAACAGAGGAAGGTGTTTCCACAAGAAAGCAAGAACAAGGCAAGCTATCCTCTAGAGTTTGTGCATGCTGACTTGTGCAAGAAAATGCCTACACAGGCCTTTGGCGGATCTTCCTACTTCATGTTACTTGTCGATGACTATAGCAGGAAGATGTGGGTGTACTTCCTTTGTGATAAGGCTCAAGATTTTGGTAAGTTTAAAGAATGGCTTCAGCTTGTTGAAACTGAAACAAGGAAGAAGATGAAGAAATTCAGGACAAACGGTGGTGGTGAGTTCACATCAAGAGAGTTTGAAGATTTTTGCAAGAGTAAGGGAATCAATCATCAACTCACAATAGCACAATGTCCTCAATAGAATGGAGTTACAGAACGTCGGAATCGAACCATCATGGAGATGGCAAGGTGCATGTTGAAAGGAAAGGGTTTGCCTAATCAATTTTGGGCAGAGGCTGTCAACACTGCTTCCTACATCTTGAATCGAAGCTACACTAAGGCACTTGATGGAAAGACTCGACAAGAAGCCTTCATTGGTAAAAAGCCTTCTGTTTCCCATTTCAAAGTATTAGGAAGTGAATGTTATGTACATGTTCTAGATAGGGAGAGAAACAAGCTTCAACCAAAAAGCATCAAATGTATCTTCCTAGGGTATGGTGAAGATAAGAAGGTTTATAAGCTTTATGACCCTGAGGCTAAGAAGATCATGGCGAGTCGTGATGTGGTGCTTAAGGAGGAGCAGCTACATGCAATGGAGGAGGAAAAGAGAGCTTCCACTTTATCATCAGGCGAAGGGGAAATCCACTATAAACTTGGCCCAAGAGCTATCCCTTCTACACAAGAGATACATGGATGTCAAATCAGCATTCCTGAATGGAGA
>CM035413.1:8654661-8692161 GCA_020310875.1 Ceratopteris richardii | reverse complement strand
ATTTTTCGTTCCAATATTGTGGAGTGGCAACCTGTTGAATGTTTAACAAGAACATTCACAGTTCTTCATAAGGAATATGCAGAACTTATGTATGCAGACAAATGTGTTCAAATTTTCAATAGCATAGAGTTATTTGTCCATTTTGCAGATTATTAGGTGCCATCAGGGAGGAGCTCTTATGGAAATCTTGTACATCTACCAGCTCCTTGCATCTCTTCATTAGATTGGGATGCTCTTGATCATTCAACAGTTTCAAGTTTTCTATGCAAAATGGAATTTGACATCCAAAAGGCAATGTCAGCAAGCTGAATTTTGAGAAGGATAAAGATTCAATGGTTTTTGCCTATTCATGTTTTTATAGCATGATTTAAAAACATGTTATTATAGAAAACAAAAACAATGTGGTTGAATAGGAGAGTCTCTATTTCAGAGATTGATGATGTTTTAGGTAGGGAATGGGATAGCAAAGAAGTTCAAAAGCTAGATGACATCATTTTATGTAAAGTTAGTCCGAATTCTCTTTCATTCTCATATCAGATATCTCGACAATCTCTAGTTTAGGATATGACTATAGAAGGTGGAAAAAAAAAAGCTTGGACTCTAGATAGCCTTCGACTCAAAGGAGAGCTATCCAGAATTTGAGTTAGATGTACTGATTCATCTAGATTTTCAATCTAGGAAAATAATTGTCACTGCAAATTGAAAACTCAGAAATGTACGGGAGCTCCTAGAATACCTTGATGAGGTATCATCATAGTTCAAATTCTCAATTGATGATGCAATAGTTAACATTAGATCAGAGAAAACATTATCTTGCATAATTTGCCTGCCACCCAGTGTGATCAAGTTTCAACCCTTAAGATTGTAACAAGTACTTCCATTGATTTTTCTTTGCAGGATGGTGACTAAGAATGTGACTGTATTCAATTATGTCTTTTTATGGACTATATTCATATTGGCATTTTTTTTGTTTAATTTCATCATTCTGATGAGGTTTCTATTGTGCAATGATTATACAGGAACTTGCATGAGTAAATTCTTGGTGACTCAAGAATATAGACCAAGACATTCTTACATAATATATCTCCCCTTTTTAGAACTTCTTTTCATACTTCCATTGATTTTTCTTTGCAAGATGGTAACTAAGAATGTGACTGATTACATCACTTCAATTATGCCTTTTTATGGACTATATTCATATTGGCATTTTTTTGTTCATTTTCAACATTCTGATGAGGTTTCAGTTGTGCAATGATTATACAGGAACTTGCATATGAGTATATTCTAGATGAACAATACTTTTATTTTTCAATAACTAGTTTCAATTAAAGTTTGAGTCTATCCAAGGTGCACATTAGAAATTCTCCATGCTTGTCTAGCCTCAAGGTATGCATGAGAAAATCTCCATGGTGCACATAACTAGGAATATTAAAGAGGGCGGAGAACTTGGTGCAAATTCCAATTCAAGTGATATTCAAAATATGTAGAGCATGAAGTTTATTCATATTACAGTGTAAATGAGATTAGGGAAGACGACTGATTCAAGCGACTAGGGCAATCCGAGCTTGTCAGATCGTCCTAATCACTTGAATTGGTTGTGTATTACAAACCATCGGAACATGCTTCAAAACATGAATTTTGCATTAATCGTGGACTGATGAGCAATACCACTTTCCATCTCAACTCATCTTCTGCATAGTTGCCTTAAGAGGATGCTATGACAAAATGGAAAAGATTGGATGGCACGACCGATACAAGCGATACGGGCCATCCGAAATTCTCCGATTGCCCGTATCGCTTGTATCGATTGTATCATCAAAACTTCTCTATCCTCTTCACATTTAACTTTTCAACAAGAATAAAGCAAAAAACACACAAATACTGACATTTTGATGACACGACCAATTCAAGCGATTAGGACAATCTGACATGTCCGATTGCCATAATCACTTGAATTAGTTATCTACCAAATTTTGCCTGTTCCTCTTCACATACACAAATTTTTCTTGAACCATGCAATGAAGTCCCTTTTTCTTAGTTCTCAAGAGGACCAATTCAACATTATATTACTCGAGACATATAAATATAGTTACAATGACCATCTTCTAGATGAAGACTGACATAATTACATACAATTTGTACATAAATAAATCTTCCAACATATGTTGGTTACACATTAGATTACAATCTTACATTCAAAAAAGATATTGTTTCACCCTTCTTTTCTGTCCTTTTTGGAGCCCTCACCTCTATGCTACTTGTGGCCCTTTTTGGAGCCCTCACCTCTACTCTTATTCTTTGGCTCATGCTTCAATGAGGAGTGAATAGGAAACCTTTTCTTCTTTTCTTTTGACTTCTTTTTATCTGGTGGTGGTGGTGGAGGTGATTCTGGATCATTAGGGTAGACTGCATGTTTCATAATGGCATTTATTGCTCTCTCCCTGATCAAGATGACCCATGCATATGGATAGTCTGACAAGTTTAACTCAAGACTGTAAAACCTTCTTTCCAAGAACCTTACTGCATTTGCAATCACTCTCTAGCCACATCAGGTGCTCTCTTTCTATAATGGCACATATATTTGAATGTATCCAAACTTTTTTCTTCATTCAATTTGGGAATTCCTGGAAAGTTTTTATCAAGATGCATTTTGAGAAGCTTAGCAGCACTGCAAGGTAAACTTAAAATCAAAATGGATGTTTAGGATTTAAAATAGAACACAACAAAATGTATGGCAAGGCTTACACTTTGCAGTTTCCATGTTGCAATTGGAGAGAATTCATGAAAAGTGCTTGATATTCATTGAAGTCAATGATAATAAGACTACAGTGGCCCTTGTCAATGAGTGGCATGTAAAAATAACTTCTCTATTGAAAACAATGTTACTTATTTCAAAATGAAGATGAATACTTACTTTTCAATATAGAGGTAGATAATATATTCTACCTCTTCTATAAAATTCTTTAGAAAGAATTTCACATCTCCATGCTTGTACAAAAAGCGCTGAGTCACAAGAGGATCTATGATGAAAACTTTTCTTGAAACTACTTCCTCACATTTTTGCAGAAGGACCTTAGAATTCAAGAAATATAAATTCAATATAAGAAATACCAAACTATGGAAAACATGAGCATTTTATGGCCTGTAGATAATACCTAAGTGCAATATTGACTACACTATCAGATATTTCAGCATTGAACTCTCTCAACGTTTTGTTGTCTTCTGGTCTTATATCAAGCAAGTATTCATCCTGCCATGGCATTGCAGCATTTATTATCACCTTCCCATCTCCTTTTTTAAGAAGTTCTTTATTTTCCTTTTGCGATTTCTGAATCTAGTTTAGGATAACATTTTCCTTTGACAACAAACCCTGCTTTTTCCTCTCCTGCTCACAATTTGCTGCATTTCTTGTTGCATGATCATGAGGGACCTGAGGATGGACCTCTTCAATTACAACTCATGACTTAGGTGCTCCTACGGGAGTATATTGAGAATATCAAAGAAATTTTGATCATGGTGATCATTAGGCACACTAGATTTGTCAAACTTATATATGAGCCTTGATACAATCACATAATCTTTTGCCATCAATGTGACAATGAGTTGCACACAAGTAAGCATCATTCATGAAGTCGATTGCAAAGTATTCAACAGCTTCTTGCAAGCATAGAAGAGCTTGAGTTTGCCACTTCACATTTATGAAGGACGTGGTCTTCATCATGGAACAAAGATTGGCTGAAATTTGCTCGACAACTCTCATGAAAGGCAGTCAGGGGTTCAGGAGTCCCATGGGCTTTTGCGCCTTTCTTATCTCCCTCAAAGACTTAAAATGGTAATGGACCCTTTTTATTGAAGACTTCTCTGATGCATTAAGGCCTTGATTACTTGTCTTGGGAGGAGGTCCTTTATCATCTTGATTCTGGCCATTTTGCTCTCGACCCTGAGGGTACAACTTCCTTGCTTTCTTCTTTGTCCTAGCCATAATCTACATAAAAGAAGAGTTTAAAAGCTTGGAAGAAATTTAAAAAGCAAAAAAACTAAAGTAAAAAAGCTTTCACAAAGCACTCTACGACATTCAAGATGCACGACCGATCCAAGCGATTAGGATCATCCGAAAATCCCCGGGTGCCCCTAATCGCTTGTATCAGTCATCCTTATATTCTTCATGAATTATCATTCCATTCTGTTTCCCATATAGCCAACAATGCAAAATAGCTAAATCTATACCTTATAAAACTTTTTTACAAAGTAGTGATTATAAATGAACATGACGATTGATCCAAACAATTAGGGGCATCCGAAACTTCCCGATGCCCCTAATTGCTTGGATCGGCCATGTACAAGCTTCTGTGATCCATCATACCTCACACAAAATGTGTTGTCTATGGAAAGTTTTGAAAAGAAGGTAAAAGACTTGAAGGCAATGACAAGTCGGTGCTAGCAAGGAGTTCACAAAGAAATGAAAAAAAGTGAATAGAGGAGCTTAAATAGGTCTCTAGAATGAGTTGATTGTTGGTGACATATGGCATCTTGTGATTGGTCCATGTCATCTAGCCTTGTGAATCCCAATGTACAATGCCACATGTCATCATTTGAGTGGGCCATGTCATCTAGCCATTGTGATTCCCAATGTCAGTTTGCCACATGGTGCTCGCTTATTGGTCCACATCATGTGATCATTACCCGGTCCTTTTCGACTATAAATACCAGTTCCCTTCACCATTTCACATTTTCAACCTTGATAGAATTTCTCTCTTCATCATCCTACATAGTTGTGCTTCATATCCGTGCTTCATATCCGATATGACCGAAACAAGTGATTGCAAATGTTTGATCGGCCTTTGACTAGCTTATTTCACTTGCATCGGTCGTGTTCTCCACTAGGACACTAGAATAATTAGAGCTGAGATGGAGGAAAAGAATGTGATCCTAATTGCTTCTCCATCTGAGAAACTATTGGATTTCATGGTTCGAGAGGGTTTAATAGTGGAGTATTTTCCAAATGCAATGAGGATATTCAATCCCAAGATAGATTTTGAAGTACTTTTGGAGAAAACAAAAAGCTTTATGAGGAATGAGTGGGAGAGCTTCCTGGGTGTGGTCAATGGAAAGGAGCTTACTATCTTTGGAAAAGCCTATATCCATCCACACATCTTTGGAAAGAATCCACTAGATAGGGCAAAAATCACTATAAAGTGCAAAAGGATATCCCCTTTGCTAGGAAAACTAGATTTATGCCCAGAGCATGAAAGGGACTGCTCTTTGCTCCACTTGAACATTGCCTTCTTAATATGGCTTGATCACATGTCAAATGACAAGGACAGAGAATGTGTTCAAGAGAAAGATCCATTCCTTGAGCTGACACTTGAGGGAACCTCAAAAAGTATGAAAGGTGTCATGCAGATTGTTGAAGAGATCAATCTCCAAGCAAAAGAAGAGAAGGTCAAGAATTTTTATGTGACTACTTTTAAAGTAGAGACTGTTATAAGGGAGCCAACACAAGATGTGAAAGTTTCTGAGAAGTCCCTTCTTCTCCCAAATCTACCATTTTATTTCATCTTTGGAAAGGAATTTATTCCACTCTATTACACTCAGGAACTCTTCAACCTAAGGGAAGACTACTGCCTTGCTGCTATAGTTGAGTCAGAGGAAGTTGCAAGGAGATTTATCAATGAGAAGGGAGAAAGAAAAGAAGAATTTTTGCATCTGGATTTAGCACTCTCAAATGAAGAATTCAAAGATTCATCAAATGCTCTTTCAAGCTGCTTTGAAAGAGCTATTTAAGAGAAGCAAACACTTGTTGATGAAGACTTTGATCAGCATCACAAGGATCTTGGTATATACTCATTTGGGTGTGGCTATTCATTTTTGGACATTGTTGATGACAAAGGAACCATATCTATTGACTCAAAAAACTCATTGAGGACAAAGACTGTGACCGTTAGTGTCCATGTGAAAGGCCCAATGGCCACCAGACACTTCCTTGTATATGTTCTTTAATAAAACATATAGTGGCCTAGTCAGTCACAGATTGTAAGTTCGACCGCATTTGTAGGACCTAAGAAGTCTGTCTTCGTGCTCCTCTGTGTACTGTGTTTTTTGTGTCTTCTGCACCATCTGTGCGAAGTACTATGTGTGGCCTCAGGAGCTCGGTTTTCTACTCCGAGCATATCATCGTGGAGCTCTCAAGAAGGAGAGCGCACTGCGGTGCATCAACATCAAAACACTTCAGTGGTATCAGAGGTGTTTGACACAAAAAGCTTCGTTCCTTTTGTGTGAGCGAAGCGAGCAACCCCCCCCCCCTCCCCCCCCAAGGCTTACGACTAAGGTGGTGACCAAGGCATAGACCTTGGCATACCTTGTCATCTCAGTCACCGAAGTCACCATTGGCGTCGTTGGCTGCACGTGAGGGAGGACCTCAACGATCAAGGAAGATAAAGGTTCCCGGTACTTCCAAGGAGTCACCCATCCCAGTACTGTTTACCCCAGAGCTTGCTTAACCGTGTCAATCTCTTGCCAGTAAGCTACCTTCTTGTGGTGTTTGAAGAAGGGGAAATACTAAGGTTGAAACTACCTTGAACATGTTTTGGTCCCTCAAAGCTTCATTCTTTGCTTTCAAAGCCTATTTTTGAAGCATTTTTGGGTGTCTTTTGGAGCCATTTTGGAGAACTTCTGCACATAGTTCTCTTCACACAGGTCCAAGAACTGTTGACGGGGCAAGCGTTATAAACTAAACTGCCGAACTTGCCATGCCACAAGAACTAAGTTAGAGTGATATTAGAACACCTCTATAATCATCAATAGCTTAGCAACCTTTATGAAACATTAGATATCCTTTCCATCTCTTAGATGTTTCAAAAACTATGTTTTGAACTCACCAGAATATCACCGAAACTTCACTGGACTGTTACCGGATTGTCACCGTAATTGTACCGGAATGTTACCGGAATCAACTGCAATTCTATTTGTGATTACTTCAAATGGTTGTGAACGAAGTAAGGAAGTAATATCTGAGCTTCCTACAGTGAATGAATTGTATCTAAAGTTTGAGAAAAAACTTCACCAGTTTTGAATGCCTTTACTGTTAGATACAATATTGTGTGTACATGTCCCGTTTCACAAAACTCTTTTGATCAGTTCATAATTGAGACTAGTAGCTTCAATATGAGCTATCTCTTATGAAAAACTTTACACTATACTGTGAGATCTAACTTGTAGAAATACAGTAAAAATGTGCGCTGAGAAAAAACTATAACTGTTAACTAACTTTCACCGTAACATGAAATCACTTAGATTTCTTCACACAAGAAGAACAGGCTCCAATTTTTCCACACAAATATGTGTTTTCTATTAGAGAAGATGTGTACAAAATGGCTTGGTCTTACTTCACTCATGGCCATGGAAAACTCTCCTATGCTGAGTAGTTCTTCCTTACCATCTCTCTCAGATGAATACCCGACTGTTCAGGTTCTATTATTCATCTCTACATATGTGCACTTCCTTCTTCTCTATGTGCTTACTATAGCCTCTCTCTTCGGCCTCACAGAATCTTTGTCTGGCTCCTCCTACGGCTCTACTATTATGATCTTCTAACTCATATATATACATATTTGTTTCGAGATTCAAAACTCGTAATTCTGGAAGTTTCTATGAACTATATTACAGTTGTGAATTTGTCCCTTCACTAAGGCTTGATTTTCTGAATGCTTTGTTCCTACTTCTCTTTGTCTTTCTTCCTCCTTCATACATCTTCAGGTCTTTATGTCTAATTAGTGAGTGAATCTCCAACAGCTCCCCCTCAATCACTAATTTGCATTCTCTAATCTTTCATATATTCTTCTTTTCTTTTATTCCTCCCATTTCTTTGAATCTGCTTGTCTTTACTCCATCCAAGCTCTTTGTCAAAATATCTGCAATCTGATCTTTTGTAGGAGTGTATGCTATTTCAATCTCCTTCTCCATTACCTTTTCCCTTAGGAAATGATATTGAATTTCTATGTGCTTTGTTCTTGCATGCAATATTGGATTTGCTTCAACATACAATGAGCTCATATTGTCTCCATGTATGATAGGTATTCCTTGATCAATACCCAAGCTTTTGAACAAGGTTTGCATCCATATCACTTCTTTAGCTGCTTCCACAAGTCCTTTATATTCAGCTTCAGTTGATGATAAAGCCACTGTATGTTGCTTCTTTGAACACCAGCTTACAAGCTTATCTCCTAAGTATATCATATACCCATGTGTTGACCTTCTGTCATCTTGACTTCCTGCCCAGTCTGAGTCACTGTATGCTTTTATCCTTATATCTGATGTAAAAGGATAATATAATTCTTCCTTTATAGTTCTCTTGATATATCTAAGAACTCTTTGTCCTGCAACCCAATGTTGATCCTTTGGACAATGCATAAAATGTGAGAGAACTCCTACTGCATAACTAAGATCTGGTCTTGTTAGCGTAGCATAAATCAAGCTTCCCACTAAAGATTGATACTTCCTCATATCTTTAAACTCTGCACCATCATATTTGCTGAGTTTATGATTGACCTCAAGTGGTGTTGAAGCTTCTCTGCAATTCTCCATGCTAAACTTCTTCAGTAGGTTGAGAAGATACCTTTCTTGCGAAACATATACACCATGATTTATATATGTGACTTCCATTCCAAGAAAGTATGATAACTTTCCTAGATCATTAATCTTGAACTCTTTTTCAAGCAATCTCTTTACCTCCTTGATTCCTTCATTTGAGGTACCTGTGATTATAATGTCATCTACATAAATACAAATGTAGATCATACCTTCATCTGTTCTCTTGATGAGTAGACTTGCATCTGCCTTTGAACTTTGGTATCCAAGGTCATTGAGATACTTCACAAGTCTGTAATTCCAAGCTCTTGCAACTTTCTTCAATCCATAGAGTGCTCTTCTTAGTTTGCAAACATGATTTGGGTAACTGGAACTTACAAACCCTTCAGGTTGTTCCATGTAGACCTCATCTGATATATATCCATTTAGAAATGCATTCTTTATATCCAATTGACTTAGCTTCCATCTTTTTGATGCTGCTATAGCAATCAATGTCTTTATGGTTGACATCTTTGCCACTGGATTGAATGTCTCATCATAATCTATGCCATGCGTCTGAGCATAACCTTTGACTACGAGTCTAGCTTTGTATCTGGCTATTCTTCCATCTGCAAGCTTTTTAACTTTATGAACCCATTTATTTCCAATCACTTTCTTACCATTTGGCTTTGGAACAAGTTCCCAAGTTTTGTTCTCTTCAAGTGCACTAAACTCCTCCTTCATTGCTTCTTCCCATTTTTCCTTACCTTTTGCTTTACTGTAATTCTGAGGTTCTTCATCTTCTTTTACTAAGTAAGCATAGTTTTTCTGAGTCAAATAAGAAGTATCATAGGAATACCTTGTTGGTTGTTTACTTACTCTGTTTGACCTTCTTGGTTCATATTCTTCATGTGTATCTGAATACACTTCTTCATCAAATCTCGGTACATCTTCATTTCTCATAGTTGATCCATACCTGGATGTACTTGCCTGCATATGATCTTCATCTCCATTTACCTGCATATGTGATTTACCCTTTTCATTTTGTCTTACCTCTTCTTCAAATGTTTCATCATTATGCTCTTTATCTGCATACCAACTCTTCTCTTCATCAAATGTCACATCTCTGGAAACAATAAACTGTTTGGTTAAAGGAATCCATAACCTATAACCCATCTGTTATTCATCATATCCGATGAACACATATTTTTTAGCTTTTGGTTCAAGCGTATGTATAAGTTGTGATGGTACATAAGCATAAGCAACTGATCCAAACACTTTGCAATGATCAAGTGTTAGTTTCTTACCCCACCAAGCTTCATAAGGGGTCATTCCATTTAAAGCTGCACATGGTAATCTGTTTACAAGATATGCGGCTGTATTTACAGCCTCATACCAAAGATAGTTTGGAGAATTCTTCTCCTTTAACATTGCTCTAGCAAACTCAACCAGAGTTCTGTTTCTCCTTTCTGCTACTCCATTTTGTTGTGGTGCAAGTTATTTCTCTTTTGATACCTGCATTCCACATATAATCATTGAATTCTCAAGAGAAATATTCTCCTCCTCCATCAGACCTTAGCCTTTTAAGTTTTTGTCCTGTAAGTCTTTTAGCATATGCATGAAAATGCTTGAAAGCTCCAAGCACTTCTGATTTCTCTTTCAAAACATAAAGAGTTATCCATCTTGTTGCATCATCAATAAAAAGAACATAATACCTCGAGCCACTGATAGATCCTTCTTTTGTTGGTCCCCATACATCTATATGTATGAGTTCTAGCAAACCATCATGTTTGTAACCCTTCTTCTGGAATGGTAACCTGTGTGCTTTTCCCATTTGACAGGCTTCACATTTGTGAATCATATGTTGATTCTTCCTATTTGGTAATCCTCTTACGGATTATTTTTCCACCATAATTTTGATTCCTTTTTCATTAAAGTGTCCTAAACTCTTATGCCATAGGTCTAATTCTATAAATACTTCATCACCATGTGTGATCAAGGCTTGACCAACATTCCCTTGCACTTTAAGAGTAAAAAGTCTACCTTCTTTCTTGCCATAGACAATTTGGTTGTATCCATTCTGTGGATCTTCAACAAATACTCCTTCATTTGTAAACCTGACTTGAAAACCTTTTTCTACTATCTGTCCCACGCTGATCAGATTCTTTGGGATTGTTGGAACATACAAAACATTTGTTAGCAGGTCAGCTCCATTCTTACACTTTACTTTTCCAACAGACTGCACATTATGTTTTGTGTTATCACCTGTTTGTACTATATGATTTGAAATACCTCCTTCCAATTCTGATAACAATTCTATATTTCCTGACAAATGATTTGAACAACTAGAGTCAATATAGAATACCTTTAGATTTTCATCATCAACATTGTATGATTGTCATTCTGAGTATCATTTGCATAATTGTAGTAGGTAGTGTTATGAAACTGATTCTGTCCCCAACTTCTTACTCCACCTCTATCATATCCGCCTCTTTGGTTTTGTCTACCTCTTTGATATCTTCCGCTTCTGCCTCTGCTATTGTTATTCTGATTTTGACTTGATCCTTGAGAATTATGCCAACAATCATCAGTCAAATGATTGCTTAATCCACAGATCCAACAAGACTTCTTGTTGTTATTCTGATTACCTCTTCCTTTTGTATTACCTCTACTTTTACTTTTGACATTACCTCTTCCTCTTGCATAATTTGCTTGAGTAGTCATCTCTTCTTCATCTTTTTTTTTTTCCTTTATCACCTTTCTTATTTTTCTTTGCGTACATAGCAGAACTATGTCCTTTATCTCCATCTGTCTTCAAATCTTGCTCAAATGTTAGCATTAGTCCAAGCAACTGATTTAAATATGGTACAAAATGATTTAATGAAAGTTTGGTTGAGAGTACAAAAGTTTTCCACCTTTCATCTCCTCTCAATCTTGCAAGCACTTGCGCTATTAACCTGTGGTCTTCAATATCCTCATCAATAGATCCAAGACTGTCTGCCAAGTCCTTCATCTTAGTGACATAATCACTAATGCTTTGACTTTGCTTTTTCTTGAATGTTGTAAATTCTGACCATAAGCTAGCCTTCCTAGCTTTGGTAGTGTTTTGGAAATGATCTTCCAATGCACTCCATATGTCTTCCGCTTTCTCCAGACCTCTAATATGTGGTAGTAGATGATATGTAATGGTATTGTAAATATAAGATCTTGCCGTTGCATCTTTCTTCTGCCACAGCTTCAAGGCTTCTAACTCTTCTTTATTTGGTTGAATGTCGTCTCCAAAAGTAGGCTTCTTTTCTTCTCCTATTACATATATCATTAAGTCCTTACTCATAAGTAAGGCTTCCATTCGCATTACCCATGCAGGATAATTATCTCGGTCCAATTTGTCAATAGAAATGTTATCTGCCATGGTCTTCTTATTTCTGTTACTGTAGGTGAGTATAATGTTGAAAGATTTTACCTTTCATAAACCTTCACCTTTGAGAGTGACTTTGAAATACTTTTCTGATGCCGTTTGTTGTTGATCACCTCAGCCTTCACCTTTCTTATAAAGAATTCTTCAAATTCTTCTATATCTTTACTTCCATTTACTCTTGAGGACCTTTCTGCTCTGATACCACTTGTTGATGCGGCAAGAGTTAGAAAGTAAACTGCCAAACTCGCCACATGTTGGCAGTAGTCAAGGAACTGAAGGATTCACAAGACAAGGAAGCCTACGAAGGGAGTCAGAGCGAAGAGAAAGCACAAGCAGACACAGTAGTCAAAGAAGATCTGGCAAGTACGCCACTTAAATTTTTCAGGCATCAAAGATTTGGGCACACAAGAAGAAGGAGCAAGTAGGGAGCTCCAGGAAATGTATGTCAAAATGTTAGAAGAAATCCCTACAAAAATAGTGATTTTCATCACTAAAAACCATTGTAAATACCATTTCATATTTTTGTAGCTCCATTTTGTGCAAGCCAAGGAGTCCTTGAGCTTGAGGAGCTTTAGAAGTACCTCCCTATTAGTTTTCACATTTTTTAGACTCCGTTTGAACCTCCAAATAGGGTAGAGAACCTAATTTTTAACTAGGCCGGACACTAGGTCTGGACAAGGCCAAAACCTAGTAAAAAACTATAAATAGAGCTAGAGAGCTCATTTTTGAGGTTAGCTTGTAATTGATTTGAACTTGTATGAGCTTTTTGAAAGTAATCTAAAGAACTCCATTGCTTCTCACTCTTTGTCTTGCCTTGTGTGCACGTGTGTGTGTGTGCATGTTAGTGTGCTTCTCATTCACGCACTTGTGCCTTCACTTGCTCGAGGTCATCATACCATCCTCACGTCTTCCCGGATTGACATTAAAGGAGGTGCTACTCATCACTGAGCTACACCAAATTTTGGCGCCGTTGCCGGGGATCGAGCTTTGAGGACGAGCGTGTGATGGTAAGACGTAGAGTTGAGGCGTTGGAGTTATAGGTATTTCCTTCACTTTCATCTATTTTCTTTTGTTTTCTTCACCATCTTCATCACCATCATCACCATCACCATCTCCCACCTCCATCTCCATCATCGCGAAAAATTTCAGTTTTTTTGGTCATATCACCATACCCATACCATTCCCCTCATTTCACTTGTGAGAGAGAGCGAGAGAGCGTTTGTGTGCTTGTGATTTTCTATGTTTTTTGAGATTTTATGCAGGAATCAGCATCCCCAGCAGTTGCACCAGCTCTAGCAGGTAAAAATTTGACTGTGCAGGTCCCGAGGCATTGACCTCTGTCAATCACGACCGATAGAAAAAATGATCTTTTTGCTAAACAAAGTACATAATCATGATCTACATGCCTAGAGCTTCCCAAATGTGTGCTTGAAATTTTAAAATTCCTCAGTTTTCTGTCAATCACGATCGCCCTGTCAATCGCGATCGACAAACCACGACGGACACATGCCGACGGCTCTGTCAATCGCGATCGACACGTCAATCGCGGCCGATAGAGTCAACGACTGACTGACCACGACTAATAGAACCTACGTGTGACACGTGTCAATCGCAATCGAGCCATCAATCGCGATCGACTAGTCAATCGCAACTGACAGAGTCAACGACCGACTGACCACGACTGACAGAACCTACGCGTGACACGTGTCAATCGCGATCGACTAGTCAATCGCGACTGACAGCCCCGACGGACCTGTCAATCGCGACCGACCCAGTCAACGATTGCTTGACCACGATGGACAGACCCTCGTGACGGACCTGTCAATCGCGATCGACTCATCAATCGCGACCGACAGAGTCAAGGACCCTTTGACCACGATCGACTGAACTTCCGAGCCACGTGTCAATCGCGATTGACCCATCAATCGCGACTGACAGCCACGACGGACCTGTCAATCACGATCGACAGCCACGACAGACCTGTCAATCACGACCGACACGTCGATCGTGACTGACCTATCAATCGTGATTGACAGAGCTTGCGAACGCGATTGACGGGTAAATTTGGCCAATTTTTTAGGACAAAAAAAAAATAGTGGTCTAAATTTTTTGGCAAATTGTGGAGAACTTTTAAGGGTTAGTAGAGCATTGTGAGGCCTATACCCAGACCAATTTGAATTAATGTCAGGATTATTAGATAGGTTAATTTGAAGTGACCATATCCCGGGGTAGGAAAACTAAGTTTCTCTTGGGATTGTTTTCCATAGAGGTAAAAGGAAATTGGATCTGTGAATTACATGCATGAAAGTGATCTGTCTGTCAACTGAATTCAATTCTTGAGCTAATTGTGGACTTTTTCAGGTTCATTGAGAGCATCAAAGGGTACTTGAAGGAAGAGTAAGTGGGAGCTTGGGAACACGCTTCCTGGGCATACAAGGGCAACCAAGGGAAGAAGATCAAGGTTGGAAATTCTCAACATCCTCTGTCAATCCCTAGCATAGGCTAAGTACGGATAGAGGTTTTGATTAATTAGGAACACGTTAAGAACAACCAAGTCCAAGAACTCTAATCACTCAAGCGCAAGTGCTAGGAGATTACAATTGCGAAACAACCTAAAGGAAAAGAATTTAAATCGAGTGACCACATTCAAAGTACGATAAAACTTAAGTGTTCCTTGCGACGAAGATTAATTGGACAAGAAGTGACACCCTAAGGGAAACTAAAAAAGAACAAGTAATTGACACAAAAGAACTCAGCAACGCAAAGTGAACTTGGGAAAATTTTAGATCATTCAATTGGGCATATGAACCTTAGATCAGGATGACACCTAGGGAGAGATAGACAAAGTCTTAGATCTTCAGAGGCTAGTGTCAATCATATTGCTAGGTCTTGGGCCCATCAGTGGAGCCACCATTCGTACTACCCTAGCTCTGAGACTAGCGAGTCTGAGATGTCCCACGGTATGGAGAGACCTACAGGAAGTTTAGGAGTGCCATATTTACAGAGGGTAGAAGGCCCTTACAAAACGCAACTGGAATACCTCAGGACCAACCGATTAGGTGCCAGCATCTATGAGGATGGCTTAGGAAGATCTGTGGTCCAGATTAAAAACCCTGACCAATCCATTGGATTAGAACATCCAGCTGTCAAGTTTGAAAACGGAGCATACCTAGACAAGGAAGGGACAATATATGTAGTCACCAGTCACCCAGATAGGACAGATGAATTTGGGAATGTGATCTCAGAAGCGGATTTAGGTGACCTGGAGCAAGGAAACATGGGTGTGGAACCTAGAACCCCCCGAGGCAAATCTGTTCTCACTAGGATTATTACACCAGAGTGGATTCCCCAGGACAATAAAAGCATAGAACTACTTCTGAACTGAGAGACTGATGAAGCCTTTTGGAGGTACAGATCTGACCAGCCAAATGAGGTAGGAACAATCATGATATATGAGTTCAAAGATCCTGATAGTCCAGGCAGAGTGACCTACTTGGATCATGCTTCAAAGAGGGTCTTTGTGGTTACAGAAAATGATAGGCATGCTTACACTTGGAAATGTGAATTTATTTTCCCCCAACCAAGATCGAATGTGTCCTTTGGTCACACCGGAGCTGGAACATCCCATGTTCATGGAACTCAAAGAGACAGACATAGAGATAGACCGGAGGTAAGCTTTTCCGGCCAGCCCAGTGGGAAGAGAAAGAACGAGAACGGAAACAAATAGAGTGGAACCTGAGGGACTTATAGCCCCAAGGAACCAAAGGAATGCTGATGATTTCCCTCTGCCAAGGCCTAGGGAACACACCAGGATTTTGAGACCGACTCAGTTAGTTAAGTCCATGAAGAATTACTTCGATGGCACAGGAGACCCATATGATCATGTGGCCGAGTTTAGGCAAGTCTT
This sequence comes from Ceratopteris richardii, assembly GCA_020310875.1. Taxonomy (NCBI): domain Eukaryota; kingdom Viridiplantae; phylum Streptophyta; class Polypodiopsida; order Polypodiales; family Pteridaceae; genus Ceratopteris; species Ceratopteris richardii. Next base: position 8,676,271 of record CM035413.1, on the reverse strand, counting down.
GAGAGCTGAACAAGTTGAGGACCTGTTCACGCAATATAATGCCTTTGTTCTAATACTTAGGAACACAACCCTTACGTGGTTTCAACCATTGAATGAGAGACAGTTCAGGAGCATAGACCAACTTTTAGAGGCTTTCATCACCAAATTCTCTAAAGGTGGCATAAGGCATAATACTTCCTCATTGATACACAGCTTCAAGCAGACCCCTCAAGAGACTGTGAGACTTGCAGGAAGAAGATTTAGGCAGTATCTTGAGAGATGCCCTGTTCCTGAGTTACCCACACCTGCCAAACAAGTGGCTTTATTCTTGGATGGATTTCTAAGTACCAAATTGAGGTCATATGTGTACTTGAAGGACCCTAGGACCATAGAAGAGTGTGTACGCATGTGCATTGACATTGAGGATAACCTAGGGGAGGAACTAGAGCTCTCAAAAATCTACAAAGATTCCGATAGTGCTTCTAGCCTCTCTTCCTCACAATCCACATCAATTGAGGAACTTGCGGAGAAAGTAGCTCAAAAACTAGGTGTCTCTAGTAAAAAAATCTAGATTTGCCCCAGTAAAGAGGTGCTATACTTGCGGTGGTGACCATATGGCAAACGTATGTCCCATCATGGCTCAACCCCAAGTGAACCCTAGCAGCTAATACTGCACCATAGAACGGAGATACACAAATCACACAGCACAAGACTGTCCGTACAATAAGCAAGCGGTTAGACAAACCTACCCTCAGCCCTATCCACAACAGGGAAGATACCAGAACCAGTACCCTCCACAACAATATGGTAGACCGCAGCAACCCTATCAACAACCCTACCAAAACCAACAAAGGCCACAACCTGTGTTAGCTCAACAACCTCCAACCCCAGCTAATATGATTCCGGTAAAGTATGCAGCAGCTGAGGAAAATTTGAATAGAGCTATAGTGCCAGTAACACCATTGCTTTCAGAAAGTGATCCTAGTGACCATAGCTTTGATTCTACACATATTGATAGTCCCCAGGTTTACTACATGCAATCTCCTGAACATGGTGAGTCCTACTACAGTGAAGAACCAAGTGAACCTAGTTGGGAGCCAGAGTACACAAATGTAATGTACACAAACCCTAACTCTAGACCCCAACCTAGGTAGGTAAGACCCCCATTCCCTAGAGGACCATGCTACAGATGTCAGGGAGATCACCTCATTTGTGATTGCCCCTTACCTCCACCTACACAACCCCAGTCAGTGACAATTCAAGGCTTTTGCCAAGATTACGAAAAGGAGCATCTCTTACGAGACTGCCCAAAGAATCCCAGTAATATGCCAAAAATAACTCCAATTAATGTTATTGGGTTAGTGGTAGACTCAACAGGAAGTGTCACTTCCACTGCACCAGTGCAAGTGGTCACTAGGGCCCAGGCTTTACAACAGAACCCAGGAATAGGTCAAGAGAAGAGTGCAGAGGTTAGTGAAACCGAGAGCATAGCCAAGAAACGGTCGAGAGCCTGGAGGGATAGCCGAGAGAGAATGAAAAGACAATGGTCTAAAAAGATGAGCGACTTAGAAGAAAGCATAAGAGAAACAAAAGCCAAAATTGCTGAACTCACCTCTCAAACAAACTCTCACATACCATCACCACCCTCATTTCCATCACCATCTAACCCACCATCTATCCTCCTACCTCAGACCATCCCACCAACCCCTAGAGTAGGATCAGTATTAGCTGACCCCACTCGTGAAGACATAGACATGATGCTTAAGGCATATCAGGCCAGAATCCAAGAAGGGCCAAATGTGACGGAGCATGACAAGTGCTACCCTAGAGCTGACCTAGAGATAGAAAGAACCAAGCTTTGCACGAAAATGGTCGCATTGGCTCAAACCATGTTTGAAGCCAGTCGTCTCTTTAACTAATCTGGCTCAGCTAAGACACAATTGCACTTGGATGGACTCCTAGAGAAGTTAGAGAGCATAATTGCAAGATCTGCCAAGGAAGAAAAAAATCAAGGAAGAGATGAGGCAAGCAAAAGAATAAGCCTTCCCCCACAGGAAGCTTTTGTGCCCAATTCCACTGAACCAGACACATCTTCTTCTATGAATCGATTCATACTAGAATTCCTACGAGAGATTCAAGAAGACAAATGGGCTAAAGAAAGTGAAGTCCCTCCTCCCATTGAACTTGTGGATGATGCACATGATCAATTCCCACAAGATATTCCCTCTATTTATGGAGAGCAGGAGAGTGCACAAAGTCAAGAGAGATTAGACTTTGAGTCTAGTTCTTTACATGAATTACCCCACTTCACAGGCCCATGGGAAGCCAAATTGACTTGTATGAGAGCACCCACAGTCATGGTCAGAAACAAAGACTCAGTCATACCTAGGAATACGGAGGTAGTGAAAAACACTAAAGTGCAGTGCAACCTCACTTTAGAAGAGCTACTCAAAGTTAGGCCAGAGTTATGGAAACATGTAGCCAAACAAGTACCAGAGATAGCAAAACCTCGTTCCCAGGTAGGTTCTCATAGGACAGTGCCAGAAATTCCTCTAGACAAGATAGGAGATATGAGTGAAGGTGAAGAAGGAAACACCTATCTTCCCATTACCCATCAGGGGTACACAACTAAGGCAATTCTAGACTCAGGTGCAGGAGTTGCTATTGCTACCACCTCCCTATGGAAGCGGTGGGGCAAGCCAACACTCAGGCCCACGAGGATGAAATTGCAAATGGCTGATGGTCACATAGAAAGACCCTTAGGCTTGCTGGAGGGAATAACTCTCACTACATGTGGTGTAGAGTTTGAGCACACGTTTGCTATCTGTGATTTTAGCAAGAACCATGCCTATGAGATGATTTTGGGAAGACCATTTATGCGACAATTGCAAGTGGTACAAGATTGGGGAACCAATTCCTTATATTTGCAACACCTAGGTGTCACGACCAAGGTTAATCTTAAAGATTACTCTCATAGAGATGTCCCTCCTATCCAATGGAATCCTATCCATAGATCCAAGGATGACACAGAGTCTGTGCACTCCATAGGATCAGGATCCTCATGGATGCATGAAGACACTCACTTATGGATGTGTAAAGTGGCAGTAGAAGAGGAGAAGAGAGAAAAAGCCAGAGACGTAGGTGCAAAAGAAACCCATAGATCCATTCAAGACCCAGCCTATGCACCTGTAGTATTTCCTGATGAAGAACTTGAACCCCACGGCTGGGCAGAAATCCTAGCAACCATGGATGTAGCCATCAATGAAGAACAATGGACACCACACTGTGATGAGGATGGCTATGACATTTCAGTTTTCTCCATAGAGCCAATCATGGGAGATGCAGTTTTAGAAGAGTGTGAACCTAGCCCTGATGCATTTGAGGATGCAAGTGACTCCGATCTAGAGTCAATCGTTATGGACCCACCTTTTGCATCAGATGAAGAATACTTCTATGAAGTAGAATTTCAACCCCAGAGGCACGGAGAGATAACAAATGATGTAAGGTTAGCCACACAAGTGACCCCTAAGGATGAAGGAAAGAAAAGAAAGAAGAGAGAAGTCACACCAGAAGAGTAAGAATCTTTGTTTGAGGTGCCTGAAAACTTTAAAAAGTATGAGATAGACGACAGGAGAGTCATGATAAGAATGGCTAAGCGAGAGGTACAATAAGGAGAAGCCTATGATAACAAAGAAACCACCAAAAAAATAGTGGTAGCCCTAGACGAAGGAGAGGAGAGATGCACTTACATAGGACATGACCTAACAGAGGAAGAAGAGCATGCGTTAATAGCCTTGCTAAGAGAATACAAAGATGTATTCGCTTGGAGTTACAAGGATTTGAAAGGTGTAGACCCAGACATATGCTCACACACTATCCCCATGACCTCAGATGCTAAACCTTCTAAGCAAAAGCCATACACATACAATGATAATTATGCTGCTAAGATCAAAGAAGAGATAGATTGTCTGGTAGAAGCTGGATTCATCTATGAAATTGAGCACACTGAGTGGGTATCCCCCATTGTAGTGGTGCCCAAGAAGAATGGAAAGCTAAATGTATGCATTAACTTGAAGAAGGTTAATGCAGCCACAATTCGAGATAACTATCCGCTTCCTATCACAGAACATCTCTTAGAAAGAGTAGCAGACAAGGAAGTGTACAACTTCCTTGATGGATTTTCGGGCTACAATCAAGTAGCCATAGCTCCATAAGATCAACATAAGACAGCTTTTGCCACAGAGTGGGGCATATTCGATTTTTGGGTAATGCCATTTGGGCTGACCAATGCTCTTGCAAACTTTCAGAGACTGATTTGCCACGTGTTTAAAGAGTTCTTGAGGAAGAATTTGGAAGTCTATGTTGAGGATCTCTGTGCTCATTCCAACATTAGACAGACACATATACCAGAACTTAGGCAAATCTTTGACAAATGTAGAGAGTATCAAGTCTGCTTGAACCCAGAAAAGTGTGTTTTCATGGTCAGGCAAGCCTATGTATGGACTTTTGACTAACTTCGAGTGGACTAATGAGTGTGAGGACTCCTTCAATGAACTCAAAAGGAGATTGTGTTCAGCACCAATCTTGACCACACCAGATTGGAATAATCCTTTTCATGTTCATGTAGATGCATCCAATTATGCTATTGGGTGTGTACTCGCACAACCTACGAGCGAAGGTAATATGAACCTTCCAATTGCCTATGCAAGTAGACAGTTGAATGCAGTTGAACGGAACTATACCACCACCGAACGAGAAGGATTAGGCATGGTGTATGTGGTTAAGAAGTTTAGACACTATTTGCTTGCAAATAAGTTTAAATTTTTTTACTGATCATCAAGCACTGTTGTACTTGGTAAACAAACCTTGCAATATCGGTAGATTAGTAAGATGGTTTCTCTTGCTAATGGAATACGACTTTGAGGTTGTGGTTGGGAAAGGAAGACTCACTTGAGAGCATACCACCTCTCTAGGCTCACATCTAGAGAAGCCGCAGAAGGAATATTAGATGACCTTCCTAATGCTTACTTGTTTAACTTGGAAGTTGTACCTCAGTGGGCTAAGCCATTAGTGCCAGTACTGACCTACGGGCCTAATCACCCAGTCATAAACACTCAAGATAGAGAGGTAGTAAAAGCCAAGAAGTACCATATCATGGCAGGAAGCATGTACAAACAGACATATCAAGGGATATTGGCTTGTTGTGTGGAAGAGGACGAGTACGCAAAATGGTTGCAATTAGCACATGTAGGTGCATTAGAGCAACACTACTCAAAGCAAAGAACTTTACAGACACTTAGGAGATTCGGAGTGCATTGGCCTACTATGGAAGCTGATGTCCAAAAGTTGTGTAAAGAATGCCCAATCTGTTGCACTAAACCACCTGTGGAACATGCCACTCTTTATCAAGTGTCCATAGTGCCAGATTGGAGTGAACCATTAGTAGCCTTCTTGAGGACGAAAACATTCCCTCAAGATATGAACCTGACGAGATAAAGAAGTCTAGAACAAGAAGCCCTAGATTACTCACTCATTGGTGATAATCTATACAAGCGTGGTAAAGATGGGTACCTGAGACTATGTGTCCATGAGAGAGAATATCTCAAGATCTTGGAAGCAGCTCACCAAGGTGTAGCAGGAGGACACTTTGGACCAGATCGGGTGATCAAGGCAATACTATTTGCGGGCTTCTGGTGGCCGACCCTTCACATGGATGCACATACCTATGTGAAACGGTGTGATGTTTGTCAGAGAACTCAGTAGCCTATACGCAAGGATGAGATGCCACTAAAACCTATGATGGGTGGACGTGCATTCTCTAAGTGGGGAATAGACTTTGTAGGTCCTATTAATCCCCCGGCTAAGGGTTCACATGCTGAATACATCATTGTTGCCACCGACTATCTAACAAAGTGGGTAGAGGTAAAAGCTACGACAAAGAATGATGCTCAGACAACTACTAAGTTCCTATTTGAGAATGTGTTCACAAGATACAGGCTACCTATAGAGCTAGTTAGTGATAGAGGGACTCACTTCTTGAATGAAGTTATTGAAAAACTTCTCCAAGAATTCTTGGTAGTACATAAGAAGTCTGCCCCCTATCACCCACAAGCTAATGGCGAGGCTGAGAGCACAAATAAGATCCTATGCAATGTGTTGACTAAATTGGTGAATAATAAACGCTCTGATTGGGACAAACAGCTACACCATGCTGTTTGGGCATACCGAGTGGCCTATAAAACGGTACTCCAAGCCACACCCTTTAGATGGTATTTGGCCAAAATGCGGTGCTACCTTTGGACTTCTTGATTCCCACATTGAGAATAGCACAGGAGCATGAGTGGACGGGCCATGAACTCTCTTCAAGAGTTTTTGATCTCGAACGATTAGGTGAAACAAGACTAAGAGCTGCAGCAGGAATATATGCAGCTAAGAAAAGGCAGAAGGCGTATTTTGATGCTCATGTGAAGGATAAAGGATTGAAAGCAGGGGAACTAGTTTTAGTCTACACTTTGAAGCAACATGAAAGAAAATTAGAGAAACGTGGTTATGGACCTATGATCATAAACAGGATCTCAACGAGTGGAGCAGTACAACTAGCCACCTTAGAAGGTGATATTCTTCCGAGCTACATCAGCGGGTGAAGAGTCAAGTTGTATCAGGAACCTCTCACAGAAGAAATGCTAAGTCGACTCAACACTGCTAAGAAACGCAAAGAAGAAGAAAAACGAGTTCGAGAAGAAGCTCAAGCAGAAGCTTTAGAACGCATCAGAAGGATGAAGTTGAGACGGCAGGGTAGGGATCAACCTAGGACAGGTGCCTATGAGGATCCAGGATATCATGTGGCAATGTGTGAAGTCTCAAGAATAAGTTCCCAAAGAATAATCGATCGACGTCCTTTTGTGACCTTAGAGATAGGACAAGGAGTTAGTGCAAAAATTGTGTGAGCATTGATTGACTCAGGTGCAGCCACTAGTGCGGTGAGACTTTCTTACTGTCGAGAATTGAAATTAAAAGTCAATCATATAGAAGCATATCTCATAGGATTGGGAGGTGTGGAAACCCCTTGCATGGGCAAGGTGGAACTTCCCCTCTCCATTCAAGATGTTCCAATGACAGTTAAGGTACTAGTGTGTCAAGATGAGGATCTCATTGAGCCTCTAGTCTTGGGTCAAGACTGGATCTATGACCATGCAGTCAACTTAAACCTAAGAAGTGGACTTCTTCAGGTATGGGTAAATCAGAGTCAAATTATAGTTGAGTTAGATAATGGAGCACTCAAGGAACTAGAGAAGGCATAGACTCCTGGTCCTTCCACGGGTACACATGAAGTTGACCATGTTGTTCTTGTCCAAAGCTATGTGATGCAGAGGAATGGTGATCTCAATAAAGAAGTCAAGGACCCAACGGAACTCCCTTCTTTTCCAAAGGCTAGAGGGAGGCAACAACCAAAGGCAGATCAATTACTGAAGACTACCTATGCTGGAGGCCAAAAGAACGTGCGAAGCAGAATGACTCAGCCATTGAAACAATTGTGGGTGCGGAAAGGCGAGCGGCCTATTGCAGTCAAGTCACAACAACTATCTCAACTTCCTATTAGTAATCAACGACATGATACTAATAAGAAGACTTCCAAAACTTCTTTTGAGAAAGAGAAATCTATCTGGGTGCCCAAGAAGTCGATGAAGGCTGGCCCACAATCGAGATAAATTTGGGTGCCTAAGGCTTGCTTACCGGCTCAACTAGTCACACACAAATCACACCATACACGACAGGGTTCAGTCACTCAAGGAGCCATTACCCACTCTGGTTTAATACGCACGAACACACAGTCGCCCAGAAGCACGCACAGACTCACTTGTAAATGGGTCCCAAAGACGCCTCATTCCCAAGCAAACATACTCATAAAGCCCTCAAGAGTCTCCACTAAACCAAAACCGAAAGCCATACCATTGTGTTTGGCAGCCTAAAACTTGTAATAAAACCCCCAAACCCCATGTGTAAATTCATCCTCACTTGCTAACTACATCACTCACACACTGCATCTTTCCATCTAGCTCATCGGACTATCCATTCATTAACTACACACACAATCATCGAGCACTCACTGACCCACTAACGTATTACTCACATCATGATAATGTTGTAACGGGGACAAAAAGTGTTCTATCTTGTCCATTACAATATTAACGCATGATTCTATATTGTCACAGAACCAGCAAGCAAGCAATAACAATGGCAGAAGCAGGAGGCACCAGTTCCCAGGCAAGGTCTAGCGCACAGATTGTGGACATTGAAACCCTCCTCCTTGAATCACCACTCACTGAGAGGCATCAAGAACTTCAAGCGATGCATGTGCTCCCTATTCAGGACCCTCCTCAGGGACACACTTCTCAAGTGGGGAAACACGCTCATTGGTTTAGTGATGTCGCAAGGCCATTGGGTGATGGCACCTACTTCTGGGAAGCAGAAATTGAGTTTAATGGCAAATGGGGACGCTACCATTTCTTGACTCGCAAATTTGAGAACTATCAGAATGCAGAAGTAATGCGATCGGTTTGGACCAAAGCAGGATTGGATAGCTATTTCAGAGCACATTTGCCTAAGCCAGATTTCCTACGCTGCTCCTATTTTATCAGTACCATCACGCCTAGCAGGGCCAAGGGAGGCGATAGTACTTTTGTGCTACCCTCACTATTGCCACGCCACGAACTCAAGAGATTTAAACTGACCCTCAATTTGGTACGGGCAACATTCAACATGCAAGGCATGCATATTCCCACTGAGAAAGAAACAATGGTTCCAGGCAGGATGAAGCATAAGGATCTCAACAAATTGAAGGACATGGTGGCAATGACACCTACCATTGCTCTCCACCTACGAACGATCATGCAGCATTTTGCTTTTCCCGCCCAAGAACGATTCACTATGCCACCAAAAAAGATATGGTTCAGCTTGTACTTGGCAGAGACAGAGAATCTCACCATCAACATACCACACTGGATCATCGATCAAATACACCTAGCCCATCAACGGTGGAATAAGAAACATAAAAATGTACTTCATGGATGCTGTGCTCTCACAAGAATAATTTAGAGGTGCTTAGCGTACGATGTGCCCATTCAAAGAGCACTAGTATGGTCCAAGGCCCAAGAGTTCCAAAGACGACGATCAACGGCGGGTCCTCCATTTAAGAAGATGAGAGGGGGAGTTCAATTACCATTGTCAACCAAGGGGAGCCACTACCACACCAGAGGTGACCCCTCCACAAATGAGGCATGTCCGACCATTTACCATTCGCCTACCCAGACCAAGTGCAGAAGGACCCAACCTGGTGTTCCCTCCAATTCCATCGGACTTGGAGTTCCCACAGGGTTACACCCTTGCTGATTTGACAGATGAAGAAATTGCCCGTTTGATCAATGAGTCTAACCTGGAGACAGAAGCAGAGCAGACCCAAGGACAACAACCCATGACTACAACTTCAGCCCCGACCCAACCGGGTGTAGTAGAAGTAGAAGAGGATGAAGAAGAGACAAAAGATCAGGAAGCAAACGAGGAGTATGATCAAGAATATGAAGAACTTTCAGAACTAGCGAGTGCCCCGGCATACTCGGCCCAGATAAAAAGATTATACGAAACCATGAAGCGAGTACAAGAACAACACAAACTATCGCTCGAGACAGGAAAGATGATCATGAGCCAAATGTTAGCCGAGGAAGGTGTGGATGAATTGTTTATCGAATCAATGAACCTGCACGCTGACGCAGTAGGCTTAGATGAGGCTGTTCATGTAGCCATGACTTATATTCATCGATTTGAGAAACGAGTGCCTACTCGCCCCATGCGATCCGGCAAACAAATCCACATCAATGTATCAGAACCAGGAGGTAACACACAAACAGAAGAACATCAGGCGGAACCACTCTCACCACCCACCTCATCTCTCACTACACAAGTCATCTCACCACCTGGAACTACCATGCCTATTTCTGCCATTACCACAGTCGTCATGGGAATTCCCCTCTCTCCCAGTATCCAATTCGGAGGAGTTACCATGCCCACTTTCACAACACTCTTCACAAATATCACATCCACCCCACCCACTGTTCCCATCTACATAGTCACACACACGTTCGACACAATGGAAACATCACCAGCCACAACACCACTCCCACCCTCCACGCAACCTCAATCTCCCATACCCCCTCCACCTACCTCACCACTTGAATCCACAGCATTCACAACTCCCTTCCCCTTCCCCATTCCCCCTGCATCTTCATCTTTCCCTGCATCGTTTAATGTAAATAGTATATTCATGGCATTACATCAATGCGTGTATCAACTTCAGAGTGAGTATCAGGCTCTCGAAGACCGTCATCATCAACTGACTATGAATCATCAACAACTATAGAGACGGCTTACAATTATAGAAGAAGAAAATGCAGACCTCAATCAACGTTACACCACTCTCGAGCAAGCTCATCAAACCCTCCTGGAGACACCCCAACCATCACAAGAGTCAGGTGTCAAACAACTCGAAGCCTTACTGGAGGTTTACCAAACAGATAATCTGAGAGTCCGGCGAAATTTGACTCTACTCAGAAAACACATGGCTACAACCCTTGAAGAAAACAAGCGTCTGCAGAAGCAAAACGAAGAAAACCTGGAAGCTGCCATGGAAGGCTCTCCCCATGAAATCGACCCAGAACAATTCAAAGCAATTCCCTCAGAAACAATGAAAACAATCTTGGAAAGCTATGCCGATCTATTAGAAGCACATGACGATTTGGAAAGGGAACGGGATGAGCTACATCGCCAGCTCAGGGAACAGGAGACACAAACCAAAGTCATAGAAACAACCTCGACTTCAGCGGAAGTAAAGACATTAACAGAATAGGTGGCAGAACTGCAGAAGAAGTTACTGGAATATGAAAGACAACCCTCTCCAGTTGTAGAACCAGAGTCAGATGAATTGGTACCCATTGAGGTGGGCGAAACGTATGAGGAACCATATGTTCCTATGCTGATGCCAAGTGGTCAGCAAACCTCAGAAGGAATGGACACCTTGGAAGTCGAAGTACCCGAATGGCTCCAGACACTAGAAAAAAACAGCTACAACCCATGAAGATTGAGTGGCAATCCAAATCCAATCAATGGCCAAATTAGAAGACACCATCATAAAGTCAGAGTATTTCCGCAGTATGTCTCATCATAGATGGATCGGCACCAACGACGATTAGTATGTGCCATACTGTGTACTCCTGGCAGATTACAATGCGCAGATCCAACGCCGATGTGGCAAACCTCCAACTTTCGCCACACAATTTGAGCCCGATGATATCCTAGAGAGTGCTAAAAAGGATCCATTCATCAACCCACCTAGAGGATCCGTCTTCTCGATACCTACCCAGAGATGGTTCGTACTTGGACTAACATGCCACTCTTTATTAAATACAATCCCTGTTATGTTCCAATCTTCCGCAGACGCACCTGGCCCGAGTTTACCATTGTTGTCAAGAACATCAAAGGCTGTGCAAAGTGGTTAAATTATGTTTATCTAGCACCTCCACAAGGACCTCCCACTGTGAATTATATGATTTCTACCATCCGTCACTGGAGCATTCGACTACGGAATACCCCCGATGTGATGGCCCAAATGTGCATGAAAATCTTTGAACTAATGTTGATCACATTCAGGACATTCAAGAACATTAAAGACTCCCACTTCTCAAGAGTTGGCTTCCTTACAGGCAACCAAGATCTGGTATACGACATGAGCACCACCCCATCAATAGAGGTAATATATGCTTGGCACGCCAGAATCAAGTACCTCCTAGCTTGCTTTAAACAGACATTCGAGGAGATGTTCGTAACATGATTCTGGGAATATCACTCAGAAATATTTGTACCCAGACCCTCACATCTCCTCCACTTATTCGCTATGGAAAGAACCATCCATTCAAAACAATTGCGGGTGCCACATCCAGACGTCCCAGGACCAGTGAATTGGGATGCATTGTTAACAGACCTAGCACGGGGGCTACGATTAGAAGAACACCACCTCGCTTCCGATGTTGTTAAATATTATGTCCAACGCACAGCTAGGCAAGGGTCTGTCAGAGACGACAAACACGAGAGAGGGGGGGTGTTGGCAGTAGTCAAGGAACTGAAGGATTCACAAGATAAGGAAGCCTACGAAGGGAGTCGGAGCCAAGAGAAAGCACAAGCAGACACAGTAGTCAAAGAAGATCTGGCAAGTAGGCCATTTAAATTTTTCAGGCATCAAAGAGTTGGGCACACAAGAAGAAGGAGCAAGTAGGGAGCTCCAGGAAATGTATGTCAAAATGTTAGAAGAAATCCCTACAAAAATAGTGATTTTCATCATTAAAAACCATTGTAAATACCATTTCATACTTTGGAGCTCCATTTTGTGCAAGCCAAGGAGTCCTTGATCTTGAGGAGCTTTAGAAGTACCTCCCTATCATTTTTCACATTTCTTAGACTCCGTTTGAACCTCTAAATAGGGCAGAGAACCTAATTTTTAACTAGGCCGAACACTAGGTTTGGACAAGGCCAAAACCTAGTAAAAAACTATAAATAGAGCTAGAGAGCTCATTTTTGAGGTTAGCTTGTAATTGATTTGAACTTGTATGAGCTTTTTGAAAGTAATCTAAAGAACTCCATTGCTTCTCACTCTTTGTCTTGCCTTGTGTGTGCGTGTGTGTGTGTATGTGCATGTTAGTGTGCTTCTCACTCATGCACTTGTGCCTTCACTTGCTCGAGGTCATCATACCATCCTCACGTCTTCCCGGATTGACATTAAAGGAGGTGCTACTCATCACTGAGCTACACCACACCACAAGAACTAAGCTAGAGTGATATTAGAACACCTCTATAATCATCAATAGCTTAGCAACCTTTCTGAAACATTAGATATCCTTTCCATCACTTAGATGTTTCAAAAACTATGTTTTGAAGTCACTAGAATATCACCAGAACTTCATCGAACTGTTACCGGATTAACATCATAATCTCACCGTAATTGTACCGGAATGTTATCGGAATCGACTGCAATTCTGTTTGTGATTACTTCAAATGGTTGTGAACGAAGTAAGGAAGTAATACCTGAGCTTCCTACAGTGAATAAATTGTATCTAAAGTTTGGGAAAAAACTTCACCAGTTTTGAATGCCTTTACTGTTAGACACAGTAGTGTGTGTACATGTCCCGTTTCACAAAACTCTTTTGATCACTTCATAATTGAGACTAGTAGCTTCAATATGAGCTATCTCTTATGAAAAACTTTACACTATACTGTGAGATCTAACTTGTAGAAATACAGTAAAAATATGTGCTGAGAAAAAATTGTAACTGTTAACTAACTTTCACCATAACATGAAATCACTTAGATTTCTTCACACAAGAAGAACATGCTCCAATTTTCCCACAGAAATATGTGTTTTCTATTAGAGAAGATGTGTACAACATAGCTTGCTCTTACTTCGCTCATGGCCATGGAAAAATCTCCTATGTTGAGTAGTTCTTCCTTACCATCTCTCTTAGATGAATACCCAAGTGTTCAGGTTCTATTATTCATCTCTACATATGCGCACTTCCTTATACTCTATGTGCTTACTATAGCCTCTCTCTTCGGCCTCACAGACTCTTCGTCTGGCTCCTCCTACGACTCTACTATTATGATCTTCTAACTTGTATATATACATATTTGTTCCGAGATTCAAAAACCGTAATTCTGGAAGTTTCTATGAACTATATTACAGTCGTGAATTTGTCCCTTCACAAAGGCTTGATTTTTTGAATGCTTTGTTCCTGCTTCTCTTTGTTTTTCTTCATCCTTCATACATCTTCAGGTCTTTCTGTCTAATTAGTGAGTGAATCTCCAACAAGAACATCAAGAAGAGTGTTCTTTGTACTTATCTGACAATAAATATGAACCTTTGGGGCTATGTTTTAAGCCACACTCATAAAACTATAGGTTTCTTGAAAGGTTTCAGTTTTGGTGGGAGTAGCTGCTGTTAATTTATGCAAGTTTTTTGAGCCTAAAACATTAGAGTTGACAGACACTTGTAGGTGTTATTGGCTAGTTTTTGGGTTGTGTATTCAGTTTTTAGTGTCATTTTACTGCATATATTGATCACATACACACTATGTATGCTTCTGTGGATACTGCGTACATCCATGTGGTCATTGATATAGCGGTTACGTTCTTTGCATAAAGCCTTTTACGTTTGATAAAGAGGGTCATGGTGAGGTTTTCTTAACTGGGAGACACCCAGATGTCGGGGTATCTTCGGTGATGCAAGTGGAAGACTTACCTAGCCTCGCCATAGGAGATGTATGATGGTTGTTCATAGGTGCTCGAGAAGCCTAGTTGTCTTCTATTGGGTAACTGATTATACACAGTGGAGTCAGTGATTCACTATGCAGGAAAACATGTCAATACTTGTAGTTTTATGATATTTTGACAGTGGTCATACACTCATTTTGTAGAGGATACTCTGGCAAAATTTTTCCAAATTTCTAGTTTTGTCAACTATATAGTGGTCGATTTACTCCTTGATACACTTATTCATTGGTGCTCGGACTCTTCTAGATTCATTATCATTCTATTCAGTTCTCTACCATCATGGCATCAGAGGTCTCAGGCATATCCGGTGGATTAGGGTCTAGTGCTAGTGTTCTGAGGAGGAGCTATAACTTGTAGGGAAAAGACCATTTTGAGATCCAAAAATTTTATGGCACAAACTTTGCTCTATGGAAGAATCAGATTAAAGATGTGCTGATTCAAAGGAGGCAATGGAAGCCAATAAGTGGGATTTCAAAGAAGCCTGCTGACATGGATGAAGATGATTGGGATGAGTTTGATGAAATGGCTAGTTCTACCATTCGCTTGCACTTGGTAGATAATGTTTACTTTACAGTATTAGACTGTGAAAGTGTAGAGGAGCTTTGGAAGCAGTTATGCAATACATATGAAAGAGAGACGACATCAAATAAAGTGTATCTGATGAGAAAATTATATGACCTTGGCATGAAGGACACAGATAGTGTTGCTGCTCATCTAAATGAGTTTGATGCTATATTCTCCTAGTTACAGGCTAAAAATATGGATATAGATAACGAAATGAAAGCAGTATTCTTGTTATGCACCCTGCCATCATCATGGGATACATTTTGCACAGCTATTAGCAATAGTGCACCTAGTGGTAAACTTGTTTATGATGACATATGTGGAGCGCTCTTGAGTGAGGAGATTCATAGAAAATCTATGGTTGGCACTCAGAGTGGAGATGCATATAATGTTTGTGATTCTTACCAAGGAAAGAATCAACAACGAGGTAGGAGCAAGTACAAGGAAAAGAATGGTCAATGGAATAAGAGTAGAAGTAAATCAAAGAAGAGGGATATCGAATGCCATTATTGTCATAAGAAAGGACATATGAAGAAAGATTGTTATGCATTAAAGAATGCTAAAGGTAAAGGACAGAACGTTGATGGGCATGTTAAACAATTACCTGCACCATCTACTTCGACTGTGAAGATTGAAGAAATTAATGATATTTTTGATGATGCTGATGTTTTGACACTTGATAGTACTGTGCCATCTGAGGCGCTTATGGTTGATTCTCTTTCCCACACCTGGCTGCTAGATTCTGGTGCTTCTTTCCATGTGACACCACATAGAGAATGGTTCTCTAATTATGCAACAAAGCCTCTTGGTACCGTGAGACTTGATGACTCTTACCAGTGTGCTGTTGTGGGGATTGAAGATGTGGTTGTGCAGTTCATTGATGGTTCAAAATTTACTATGCATAATGTATGCCATGTACCTCAGTTATCATGCAGTTTGATGTCAATTGGTCAACTTGATGGCCTTGGTTACAAGGTGGTCTTCTATGCTCAGTCCTTTCACATATCAAAGGGCAATATGGTTATTGCAAAAGGAGGCAAAGTTGGTTCACTTTATCCTTTATTTGTATCACAGAAAGAACACTTATTAGCTGTTACTAAACAGCCTATGGCTTGTATTTGGCATGGCAGTTTGGGCCATATATCTCGTAGTGGAATGGAAAATCTTTCTCATTCTGGGTACTTACCTATGTTATCTTTCTCCAATTTTTCATTTTGTGAGCATTGTCAATATGGAAAGCAAACCAGAATTGTGCATAGAATGCACATTGACTCTTCAATTCAGCCTTTAGATGTCGTTCATATAGATGTGTGTGGTCCTATGCCCACTAGGTCCTTAGGTGGTTCTCTCTACTTTGTCACTTTCATAGATTATGCTACTAGAAAAGTTTGGGTATATCCTATCAAATCAAAGGATGAGGTATTCCCCACTTTTAGAAAATGGCTTGCTTCAGTTGATACTGAAAAAGGAAGTAAGCTTAAGGATTTATGTTTAGATAATGGGGGTGAGTATACCTCACATGAATTCAGCCTTTCTGTCAGTCTAGAGGGATTCTTAGAGAGTTTATAGCTCCTTATACCCCAGTACAAAATGGTGTAGCTAAGAGGATGAATAGAATCATTCAAGATAGAGTAGTCTCTATGTTGCATCATGCAAACCTCTCACAAGGCTTTTGGGCAGAAGAAGTATTGACTGCAGTTCATGTGATTAACCTTTCACCTAGTACTACCAAAGGTCAGAAAGTGGCACAAGAGTTGTGGACAGGGAAGCCACCATATTATGATCATCTTCGAGTTTTTGGGTGTGAAGCATATGTTCATATACCCAAGAATCTTAGACAAAAGTTGGATCATAAGTCAAAGAAATGCATTTTCCTTGGATATGGTCGAGAAGGACAATTTGGATATCGCTTATGGGATCCTGAAACATGGACAGTGATCAGAAGTAGTGATGTCATTTTCAATGAGTCTAAGATGCATAAACAAACCATTAAGGAGGTTGAAGTGAGAAGAGTGGTGTTTGAGGATACTAGTCCTCCGGTTAGCATGCATAAAAATGTTGCACATAGGGATGTTCAAGAGAATGTCCATTCAGATTATTCTGCACATGTTCCTGTTCAGCAAACATTAAGACGTTTTGCACGTGTCTCACATCCACCTGATATATATGTTCTAGGTTTAGATTTATTTATGCTAACAGATGCCAGTGAGCCTTCTTGCTACAAAGAGGCTATGCATACAGAGGATCATGTCAAGTGGGAGCGTGCCATGAAAAGTGAGTTGGATTCTATTCACAAGAATGGTACTTGGGATTTAGTAACTTTGCCAACGGGTAGGAAAGCTTTACCATGTAAATGGGTATATAAGTTGAAATTCAGATCAGATATTGCTTCTCCAAAGTATAAAGCATGACTCATTGCAAAGGGTTTTAAGCAACAACATGGTGTTGATTTCGAGGAAATCTTCTCTCCAATGGTCAAGATGACTACCCTGTGAATGTTGATTGGATTCGTTTCAATGGAGTACTTAGAGCTAGTCCAAATGGATGTGAAAACTGCTTTCTTGCATGGAGATCTTACAGATGAGATCTATATTGAACAATCAGAGGGTTATGTAGTTCCTGGCAAGGAAAGTCTAGTTTGTAAGCTTAAGAAGAGCTTGTATGGACTTAAACAGTCCCCTAAACAATGGTACCAAAAGTTTGATGCTTTTATGAAATCTCAAGGCTATTCTCAAAGCAATGGGGATCATTGTCTCTACACAAAGAGATGCTCACATGGAAGCTTGATATGCTTGATACTTTATGTCAATGATATGTTGATTGCTGGGAAGTCCTCTTATGATTTATCAGTTCTCAAAAAGAAATTGAGGTAGACATTTGATATAAAGGATTTGGGGGATGCCAAACATATTCTTGGCATGCGCATTACTCGTGATAGGAGTAAAAGATGCATATACTTGTCTCAAAGTGAGTACATATCCAAATTACTTCATCGGTTCAATATGTAGGGTGGAAAGGCATTGAGTACACCTTTACCCACATATGTGAAATTGAGCAAGGATGATTGGCCCAAATCAGATGAGGAAAAGGAATTCATGAACAAAATTTCCTATCAGTCTGTTGTTGGTAGTCTCATGTATGCTATGGTAGCTATGAGACCAGACATTGCATTTGCAGTGAAAGTTGTGAGGAGATATATGTATAATCCTGGCAAGAAACATTGGGAAGTGGTCAAGATGATTTTGAGATATCTAAGTGGCACTAAGGACAAGTGTCTATGCTTAGGTAGAGGGAAAGCATCCATTATTGGTTACACAGATTCTGATTATGCTGGTTGTGTAGACAATTGTAAGTTTACATGAGGGTACATTTTTCATTTTGCTGGAGGTGCTATCTTTTAGAGATCTCGTCTTCAAGAATGTATAGATGTTTCCACCACATAAGCAGAGTATGTTGCAGCAAGTAAGGCATGTAAGGAAGCATTGTGGCTTTCTTGTCTTGCTTGTGATATGGGTTTACCTCAGCATGTACCTCGCTTGCTCAAGAATAGTCAGAGTGCCATTGCTTTGGCTAAGAATCTGGTCTATCATGCAAAGACCAAGGACATTGAGGTGAGGTATCACTTCATTTGAGATTGCTTAGTCATTGAGCACATTATTCTTGAGAAGGTTCACACTCGAGATAATGTTGTAGATGCTTTGACTAAAGCTCTACCACAGGATAGCTTTCGACAATGTTGTCACTTGATGGGGGTTACTTGATTCTTGATCCTACACAGTCACTTGTACACTGTGTAACATGCCCATCAGGTGGGAGGTATAGTTTGTATACTTACACTCATGTATTCTTTATTATTATTTATTTTTCTCCCATAGTTACTTTGGCCATGTTGGCCTTTAATGGGAGATTGTTACCGTTAGTGTCCATGTGAAAGGCCAAATGGCCATCGAACAGTTCCTTGTATATGTTCTTTAATAAAACATATAGTGGTCTGGTCAGTCACTTGTGGAGCTCTCAAGAAGGAGAGCGCATTGCAGTGCATCGACATCGAAATACTTCAAACATGAGGTCAAGGTATATAAAACAAGGTTTCCTATGATCTGTTAGAGGCGACTGATTCAAGTGATTAGGGTCATCAGAGAATATTCGATGAGTCTTATCGCTTGAATCGGTCATGTCTAAGACTTGCATGCAATATTCATAATTTACATCTTTTTTTGTGTATTATTACTCTATCAACATTAATTAGGGGGAGAAATGATATATGAACGATTCAAGTGCTTAGGCCCATCAGATATTTTCCAATGAGCCTAATCGCTTGAATCACTCGTGTCTAAGATTTGCATGCAACATTCATATTTAACATCTTATTGTGTGTGCTAGTACTCTTATGAACATTTATAATCTATTTCCATGAAGTTAAGGGTGAGGAAATGATATGCGATCGATGCATGTGATTAGGCCCATTGGATAGTTTTCAATGGGCCTAATCACTTGAATCGGTCGTGTCTAAAACTTGCATGCAACATTGATCATTAACATCTTGTTGTGTGTATAAATACTATTTTCAACATCAATTATATGTTTCTATAAAGTTTAGGGTGAGAAATCAAACACGATCGATGCAAGCGATTAGGCACATCTGATATTCTCTGATGACCCTAATTTCTTGAATCAATCGTGTCTCATGCTTTGTTTATGTTTGTGTTTCTAGTTATTTCTATGACTTTAAAAGTTTCCTTTGACTTCTTCTGACCTAGGTTTTTGATTTTTTCCACAGTTATCTATATTGGATGAAGACAACTACCTTGGCAGGGGAAAGGGAACAAGGAAAACCATAGAAAAGAAAGGAAAGACAAAGGTGGATATTCATTCAGTGATCCACTATCTTCCAAAATTGAATCCAAAATTATTTTGTGTTATTCATAAGCACTATAGTGAAGAGCCAGATTTTGCACTATTCTCCTTGAGGACTCTTTCAAGATACATGGGTTTTACTTCAATACCCTTTAGTGCATATAGAGTTTTGCTACTTGAAAGAATAGCTGCATTTAGAATTTTTGGATATGCCCGAGGATTCAATGCTTCAAGGCCAGGCTACTTCCTTTGTGACTCAAGCTAAGCAATGGTTGTAGGGGTGACAAATGTTAGAAGTATTGCTAGCTATAGGAGAAAAGAGTACCTCAGATATTAAAGGAGGTTTGCCAGAGCCAAGCTCATTCAAAAGACTCAAGAAGGATTAAATATATTTCTTTTCAAAGCTTACTACTCATGAAATGTACATAGATACACATATTTATTGCCCAAAAGGATGCAAGACATTGCAAATATGAAGGATGTAATCTTTTTTTGTGTAATTGATCCATGTCCTAATATTAATCCTTATTGATCCATGATCTATTTTTCTCTGGTGAAAGTCCTATTTATCTAATGGTAATATTTTGCATGATTTCTTTTGTAATTGTCTTCTCAAGAATCAATCAAAAATCTCTTTGAAGGCAGTTTGCCAAATTCAAGCTCATTCAGAACACTAAAAAAAGATGTACATACATACACATCTTCCTTTTCAAAGCTTATTACATCATGAAATGTACATACATAGACATCTTTATTTATCAAAGAAATAAAAGACATTGCAAATATTAAGGCTTCCTTTGGAATCTAACCTTTTTCATTTTTTAATATTGATCCATGATGTTTTTGTCTGGTGATAGTCATATTCTTTTAATGAAAATATTTGACATGAGCTCCTTTGTAATTATCTTCTAAAGAACCAATCAAAAAGCTCTTTGAAGGCATTACTTTTTGTTACTCCTCCTCCTTTCCTTGTGCACCTAAAGAAGCTTTTCCTTGCTTGATAATGAGATTTTTCATGCCTTGGGTGTTCCATATGGCAAGTGTTTCCTTTTCTGCAAAGAATGCACCATGCACAAGAAGAATATGCTGGAAGAACATAAGAGTTTCATTATATGTTTATTTCAATTAAAGAAAATAAATTGAATAAATTATATTTGAAACTCACCAAGTAATATGTTATGTCTTTGGCACTCCATGCCTCTATGATGGTTTCTATAAGCTAGGTGGTCGCCTTTCCAAAATATGTCACATAGCTATTTGATGTTACCTATTGCTCATGATCTTTAAAAAATTATCTAGTTTGACCCACACCTCCATTCTCTTTTTTGCTATTTCTGGTTTGTTTTTTACATCAATCGTGAACTCATAAAATTTTTTCAAGCAATTCCACATGGTATTTAGTTGTTTGTCATCATGGTTGTTGAAGAATCTCCTTGCTTTTGCACCTCCCATTGAGACATCCTGTAGTACATTACCTGTATTTTGTGAAAGCTTTGGATTTTTTCTTAGATGAACATCACCACCATGAAATCCCATTTCTGAAAGTAGAGATTCACATTTTTTTATGCACTCATCTACAAGAGTTGTAGGCTTGATAGAATATGCATAATCCAACTGGAGGTGGACCAACTTTTCAATGATCCTTAACTCTGCATGTAGTGTACATATGTGTACATTTGTCAATGCTATTGGAAGTATGGGATCCCAAATCATGGAAAAAGATGAGTAGTTATGAAGAGTAAAATTTTGTCTGGAAAGAGCCTCCTCAACCTCAGCTCTAGCAATCCATCCTCTTGTGCCTAGACTTTGCATGGAGTACAAGCAACGGTACTTAGAATTT
>CM035413.1:8639661-8647161 GCA_020310875.1 Ceratopteris richardii | reverse complement strand
GATAGATAGATAGATAGATAGATAGATAGATAGATAGATAGATAGATAGATAGATAGATAGATAGATAGATAGATAGATAGATAGATAGATAGATAGATAGATAGATAGATAGATAGATAGATAGATAGATAGATAGATAGATAGATAGATAGATAGATAGATTGATTGATTGATTAGATAGATAGATAGATAGATAGATAGATTGATAGATAGATAGACAAACAGACAGATAGATAGATAGATAGATAGATACATATGTAGATAGATAGATAGATAGATAGATAGATAGATAGATAGATAGATAGATAGATAGATAGATAGATAGATAGATAGATAGATAGATAGATTGATAGATAGATAGACAGATAGATAGGTAGATAGATAGATGGGTAGATGGGTATATGGGTAGATCCATAGATCCATAGAGCGATAGATCGATAGATCGATAGATAGATAGATCAATAGATAGATAGATAGATAGATAGATAGATAGATAGATAGATAGATAGATAGATAGATAGATAGATAGATAGATAGATAGATAGATAGATAGATAGATAGATAGATAGATAGATAGATAGATAGATAGATAGATAGATAGATAGATAGATAGATAGATAGATAGATAGATAGATAGATAGATAGATAGATAGTGTTAGAGTCTTGAGCCCAAGGAAAAAGTGATTATACGAGGCTTAATTTTGTTCAAACCCCTCGGAATCGGTCCACTTGGATTACCTAGAGCCCACAATTATCTCGCAATGGATTCTTCCTGTGTCTATGCACTAGCTCATATGTTCCCGACAAACGCACCAAAATGTTATGCTCTCTGTCTAAGGGAAAGATGCATATACGTGCTTATTTTTTGCTCCAACTTCCCAAAATTACTTCACTCACCTTCCTTCAAATCACTAAATTGTATGTGGATGTACGCCCAAGTGTCTTCGTGCTCACATACTTTCGTACTACTTAATTCCCGATTCCCCTCTTCTCTCTTACTCTTGCTCTTAGCCTCTCTCCTTTTTTTTTTCTTTTACTTTAGTATTTTAGTCCTCTTCGATACTTAGCCACACCTCCATACATCAAAGTAACTTTGCCATCGATTTATAACAAAGAGCATCATTTCGTAGCAATAATACATCAACACTTCATATTCGTGTGTAACGAAAATTTATAGCTTCTTCATGTGACATATATAACCAAATATATACATGAACAAAACCACATAACATAAGTATGACATGATCATAAATATGAATTAGGCATTCCATCGTCACTCTCTTGGCTACCTTCGTAAAGTTTTTCCCATCGCATATTAATACTCTGCATCTTGAATCTTGTATGTACTTGATCTGTATATGATCACTTAACAATCTATAATTGCAACAATGACTAAATGGTCACATTCATAAGAACGCGGTTTTCCCTGTTTAGTACTACAAAAATCTGTAATGCATCATCCATGATCACTGTCTTAAATAACAATCTATAAATGCAACAATGACGAGCTGGTCACATCCATAAGAACGTGGTTTCCCATGTATAGTACTGCAAGAATCTGTAATGCATCATCCAGTAAATTGTCTCATTAATAAGGACATGGTACACATGTTATACCAATGCATCATACCTCTTTGTCAAGCAACTGTAGTATGTGATCGATGATTCAAACTCATGTGCCTCTACACTATCTCATCTCTCATCAAACAATCATGCCTGGCCTGCATACGAAACTCCCACAAACTTTACATCAATATAGCATCATAGCATCATATGTGTATCTTATAAAACTCCATTTGTCCAAGTTGTCTTTGTCAATGCATGGAATAGATCAAGAAATGCATACAATGTTTATTGAGGCTTCCTGCAAATATGCTTAACACACATGTTAATATATATAACCTCTATGGATTTCATTTACATCACCTGAGGTATAGTCTTGCATATCACGCGTTTAGATATCTTGTGATAGCCATCCACATCTTCCTGTTACATCTGTAGCTTCATAATCGTGTAGATTTAACGTTCAGTATCACTACAACTTATACACACTATGATAACAGTTTCCACGTACTCATATACAAACCATATGATTCAAGGCTTTTACCTCAAGTATTCAACATGGATTATTACATTCTTTGAAAGAGGCTACTTAAACTCACCCAAGATTCCTTTCATATATGTCACCTCAAGTCATCATGTCAGCAGAACTTCCATATTCAATTAGTACTTACGACACCTTGCAGCAGATATAAAGAATCTTCGAATACTCCGTTGTAAATACGAAAATTCTGTCCTAAACTAATAAAAATGTTCATTTATAACAATAATCATTGTCTAACTTCGCTTCCATAACTGATTCACTCTAAACTCATGATTTCATCAATTTATATCAACACATAACGCGAGCAGGGTAATTGTTGGCACAGATATACAATGAGCGCAAGAAACAAAATGATCAAATACCAACATTTAGAGCATATGTTAAAAGAAAACACACTTAGCTGAGTGTTACGTCTAGTTGGCGCTACGTTCTAGAGACAGAACCTTTCTTGGAAGTCCTCAATGAACCAAAATCCTCTCAGCACCTTCATTTGAACGGATCCTACTCCCCATCTTCACAGTGAAAGCCTGTTGATGTACCAACTGTGCTCACTCTTTTAAGTTGAGTTCCGAGTATTGCAGCTATGCATCCGATATAATATCTTTCTTGGAGCAACTTCTTGTCTGTCGAATGCCCTTTCTCACTTCCGCTCAGTTTTGTGTCTGAAATCCACTTACATCGCTTCCGTAGCTACCTCCTCACTTCGCGAGGGCAAGTTCAAATTTTCTTTTTGTTATTCCCCAAGGTACCACAGAGAACAGCCCCCACCGCCCCCAGGCTTCTTAATTCCTTCCCCGAGCGTATCCCGCTGCTAGAACTTTCCCCCCCTTTTCTGTTCTTCCCCTGATCCGTGCCTTTTTGCAAGCACCAGAAGGTAATGCTTTTTCTCCATCCACGCGTTCGTCTCTCCTTACCCTTCCGGAAAACTCTGAACCTCCTCCTTGATGGCTCATGAAGGCCCCCCCTTATCTCTTTTGCAAAAAAAAACAAAGGTGGGATGGATTCGAAGAGGATAGAAATTTAATCAACTGCTGGGCCCTTATCCCCACACACTAAAAATGTGTTAAGTGTAGTTTGACATGCGGCCCTGATCACATTTCTCCACATCTCTGAATTTTTTATCAACGATGTGTCGAAGATCAATTTCCGGAAATCGGTCAAGCGATTGTATTTGATGTTTGATAAGAAAACATCCCCCCTGAAACAAAGCCGTTTCTAAATTTCCTTTGCACATCAATATTCCCTATGTTCTTAGGAGGCTCCTCCATGCTCAATCCATTTTCTCCACATCCCTGCAATCAATATCTCCACATGCTTCCCATCAATTATCAAATTCATGCTTCAAGTACCTGAAATCAAGCGTATTTTCCTGCCAAATAGAACCACATTAGTGCATTAAAAACAACCAAATTGTGGGATAACATACTCCCCTCTTTTTAATTGCAAAGTCGTCCTCGACGAGCCAAATTGTTCCTGTGCTCAAATCATCCAACATGTGCTCATCACTCAATCAAATACAAATATTTACCTTGCATGCCTACTCTCTTCTTCCTCAATGTAGCACCTGAAATCATACTCATACAATCATTGGTTAGTACCAAAATCCAATCATTCCACTTACAATCTTTGTCCATCTTCTCACATCTTCATTGACATGTCCACCTGTCTGCAAACTTCATTAAAACATTAGAACCTTTCTTCATCAAATCACAATATGTACAACCAAAATGAAAAGACAATTATATCCTTGATCCACATCACACATATATATTCAGCACAAACATCATGATCAGTGTCACACATGCATTCTCGTCACACACAACATACATATATGCAAACAGAAGACATGTCCACATTCGCTCTCGTCACTCTTCTCGACTACTCATTCCACACGTCACAAATCTTTGTTCCACATGCATACTCAACACACTTTCCACACACACCATATATAATCAAAACCATTCCCCACTTTTATTTTTGATACTCTTCTTGGCCATACGATCGCTTTCCTGATTTCTTTTTCTCGTTTCTAGCTGAGTTCTCTCGCCGATTTTTCATTCCCTTTCTACCTAGGGTTTCCACTACCCGCTTTTCTTCCTATCTATCTTTCGTTTTTTGCTTGCTCATCGATTAGATCCTATGCTTGGTCGCCACCACCTCTCCTAAATTGATGGACACACGACAAAGACCACTCAAGCCTAACATGAGCTCACCTCGACAGGACCACTCATTATCAACGCAATTCAGGACTTCTCAAGTTGTCATACCACCTAAGAGCCAAACTGAACACTTCTGGAAGGTTTGCAGACAAACAATGCAACTAGCACGATTGGATTCTTCAAGTCCAAGCTTTCCATAGACACATCGCAACCAAAACCCTAGCCGAGCTTAAGCTTCAATTTGACATGTTTCATCGGGAGCCCACACATAACCCAAATCCCCACAACACAAACACATATATTCCCATCCGAGCATCATGCTCTCTCACCTCTCTTGTGTCCCCCCTCGAGCGAGGAATTCTTCTCATTCATTTTTTCCACATTTTTTCTCTTTTTTTTTCATCATTCTTTTTTCACATATTTACTCACACTTGCCGGCCTACGCCGAAGCTGGATGCGATTCGTGGACTCGACCACCCGATCAAGTTTGTTCCACCCATCTACCAACCCAACGCAGCGCACGACACACAGACAGCTAGCCCTATGTGAAACCGACGTCGGTTCGTGGCTTTGACCACCCGGCCAAAGTGGGTCCACCCACCTATCGGCCCACATAGGCGCGTAGCCACACTCACACACACACAAACATATATTTTTCTCATTTTCTTTTCATTCCCGCATCTCGAGAATTAGGAGACAAAAGAAAGGATCTTTTCCCAACCATCCCAATCACGACACACACACATAAACTCCCCGTGGACATCCCGATGCGACATATCTCCTCTTTGCTACCACTCAAGCCAAAATCCAGCCACTAATGCCATGGTCAACCTGTCCTCGCAAAACACGCACATACTAACCACCTTGTCGACCTGAAACCTCAAAAAGTGTCACTTTAGTTCCTAAGTGTACAACACACTTGGTCCACCCGTCCTCACATCTCAGACTCGTAATCCGCAAAGCAAACCCTAATCAGACTACAGCCGTCCTCACCCACATCCATCGCCTCGTCTATTCTTTTCATCTCCAACCTCTACCTCGCAGAGCTTCCACATGATTCGACAGCTTGCTGATATTGTCCTCTAGCCAGGCGATACGGTCTGGAAGGCCACCATTCATTACTACACCTCTTAATGCCTCGAGCTTCAAAGCTAAATCCCTTATCCCTTCTTCTTTTCGCTCATCACTGCCTTGGAGTCGAAAAATCTCATCATCCACTTGATGGAACCAAACCCACATTTTCTTCTTCTCCTCTTCTAAATGGCTCATCTTTCTTTCTATTTCCAAAGGAACCTCCTCGCTCCTCCCGACTTGGCCAGACAACTTTTCAACCTCTTCTCGAATCGATCTCTCCTCCCAGATTCTACTCATATTTTCTACTTCCAGATCATCCACTTTTTTCGACAACTCCTTCGCCTTTTCTAACTCCACGCCTATCGCCTCTAACTTGTCCAACATCACTTTTAGCTCTTCCTCTATTCTACCTACTTTCGGATCCTCTACTCGTTCTCGAGTCTCATCGTCTTTCTGATTCATCCACCTGCCGAGCTTGCTACTCAGCCTTGCATTTTCTTTTTCTACCCGTCTCATTTTCTCATCACTCTCTACTTGGGCACTTTTCATCCCTTCTAACTCTAGGTGGAACTCGTCACATGCCTTACCCGCTTGATCACTGTATCGACGGATTATGCTTTGTACCTTCTCGATTTCATGCTCCATTTCTTCGACTCTCCTCATTAGGTCATCCTCGTCTCTTGAGAGCTCTTCTTCGATCGCAACTCCAAAGCAGTCACCTACCATCAAGCCGGATCTCAAGTCCAAGACCACGTTTTCACTCTCGGGCTTCACCAGATCTTGCCTCCAGCTTTTGTTTACTCTTTTCCACTCCTTGTTTTCATTTTTCAACATTCGTACTTGCTTTTCCCAAGTTTCTAGGACCTCGGCCATTTTCTCTTGATTTTCCTCTAATTTCGCTATTTTGATCCTCTCGTTATCTCGCTCCACATGCAACCAATTGACTTGACATTCCAAGCTCTTCACAAGTTCTACCAAGTCTCGATCATGAGATCCAGTGTCCTTGCTTTCACTTGCTCTCGCAGTCTCCGTCGACGAAGCAACTCTACCCTTGTCAACTTCCACATACAAGGAGGATAAACACCTATCAGATTGATTCGTTCTGACCTTTACGACAGTCACCTCTTTTGAGCCACACACGTGCTCGCATAGTCTCTTTTTCCCGCAGTCCACACATGTGGGGACAAAATCCAACGGGGTGCATACACGAGGGCAATATTTGGCTATATGCCCAATCTGCTCGCAACACCAGCATCTTACATAATTTGATATCGGGCCAAATCGCCACCCTCGGTTCACATGACGTCTCATGGTCGGATGAGAATCTATCCATCTCCTATTTTGTCCAAAATTCGGTTGCTTCATGTTGGCCTTCTCAAACCCACATGCTTGCTCTTGTTGGGCCATTTCTTTAATGAAGGTCAAAGAAGATTTGGGATCATCTTGGTTGTGCCACACGATTGGGGCACCAAGCGAACTCGTAGCACTCTCTATGAGATGTGCTAAGCCAAATCCCGGCAAACGCACCAAAATGTTAGAGTCTTGAGCCCAAGGAAAAAGTGATTATACGAGGCTTAATTTTGTTCAAACCCCTCGGAATCGGTCCACTTGGATTACCTAGAGCCCACAATTATCTCGCAATGGATTGTTCCTGTGTCTATGCACTAGCTCATATGTTCCCGACAAACGCACCAAAATGTTATGCTCTCTGTCTAAGGGAAAGATGCATATACGCGCTTATGTTTTGCTCCAACTTCCCAAAATTACTTCACTTACCTTCCTTCAAATCACTAAATTGTATGTGGATGTACGCCCAAGTGTCTTCGTGCTCACATACTTTCGTACTACTTAATTCTCGATTCCCCTCTTCTCTCTTACTCTTGCTCTTAGCCTCTCTCCTTTTTTTTTTCTTTTACTTCAGTATTTTAGTCCTCTTCGATACTTAGCCACACCTCCATACATCAAAGTAACTTTGCCATCGATTTATAACAAAGAGCATCATTTCGTAGCAATAATACATCAACACTTCATATTCGCGTGTAACGAAAATTTATAGCTTCTTCATGTGACATATATAACCAAATATATACATGAACAAAACCACATAACATAAGCATGACATGATCATAAATATGAATTAGGCATTCCATCGTCACTCTCTT
>CM035413.1:8579661-8632161 GCA_020310875.1 Ceratopteris richardii | reverse complement strand
TATGCTTGGACCATTGATTTCCAAGCTATCTTGAAACCTAGCTTCATATCTTCTCTCTGCCTCTTCAATGTCTTCATCCTGCAATGGAACTTTGGAAGCATACCATCGTTTGAGTTCATCAAACACTACATCTCTAGATATCTTTAACTCCTTAGTATTAGGATTGTAGCACCTGTAACCGTTTTGTTCCATAGCATAACCAATAAACATACATCTTTTAGCCCTTGCATCCATCTTACCTCTTAACTCTTGTGGTACATGTGTGTAACATACACAACCAAAGATTCTAATGTGTGAAAGGTCTGGTTTCCTTCCACTCCATGCCTCCTCAGGTGTCATGTCATGTACCTCTGATGTGGGACACCTATTCATCAAGTACACAGTAGTAGATACAACATCTGCCCAATATGTTAAAGGCACATTCATTTCATTTAACATACTCCTAGAAATTTCAGCAATATACCTATTCTTCCTCTCTGCCACCCCATTTTGTTGAGGAGTATACCTACAAGTGATTTACATCTTTATACCTTGGTCATGTAAGAAATCACAAAAGCATGGGAGAAGTATTCTCCCCCTCCATCGAACCTTAGTGTTTTGATGTAGCAACCTGTCTCCTTTTCAACTTGTGCCTTGAATCTTTTGAATACATCAAACACATCTGATTTTTGCTTTATACAATACAACCATACTTTTCTTGAGTAGTCATCTATGAAGGTTGCAAAGTACCTATTACCTACAAGAGAGGGCTCTTTGGTTGGCCCCCACACATCTGTGTGCACAAGGTCTAACACACCATGTGCTACATATCCACTCTTCTTGAAGGGCTGCCTAGTAGACTTGCCTAGTTGACACGCTTCACACATCTCATGCAACATTTGTAATGAAAAATGTGGTAAACCTCTTACCAATTGCCTCTTCTCCATGTCTTTCAACCTTTGAATGTTGATGTGACCACACCTTTTATGCCACAAATCCAAATCTCCAATCTTCTTGTTGCCATAGGTGATGAACATTGCCTTGTTGCTTTGTTCTTTGCCAATGTCAAGAGTGAACATTGTTACTTCCTTCTTTCCTTTGGCTATCAACTCATAGCCATTCCTTGGGTCTTCAATAAAGCATCCTTTCTGGTTGAACTTGACTTGGTATCCCTTTTCAACCATCTGTCCAATAGAGATTAAGTTCTTTGTAATAGTAGGAACATGCAATACCTCAGATACTCATTTTGCTTTGTGGTTGCCTTCAAGCTTCACATCTCCCGTTTGTTGTATCTCATGCTCTGTGTTGTCTCTTGTCTCCACAAAGCCTCTTTGCTTGGGTGCTTGAAGATTTTTGAAGTACTCCTCTTTACCTGACATGTGGTTACTACAACCACTATCTATATACCACACCTCATCATGTGGTTGACCTTCACTTTTATGCTTCATAGCTAAAAAATGCTCATTTTTTGAATTTTTTGAGGAGTTAGCATATTTACCTTGCCCTTTGTAATTGATCCCACCTTGCTTTTGCCAACAATCCTTGGCATAGTGTCCTTGCTTCCCACAATTGAAGCATCCATTTGAGTTGGAGTAGCCTCGACCTCCATATCTTCCTCCTCTATCTCTTCCTCTTCCGCTTCCTCTCAATGATTGACCTTCATCTTGGCTTGATTGACTCCCTTGATATCTTTGGTTACCTTGTTGGTAGTTGCTTCTACCTCTTCCTCTTGAACCACCTCTGTTGCCTTTGCCTCTTCCTCCTTTGCCTGCATAGAAGAGTTGGTCTTGGCTGCCGTTTGACTTGTTGCCTCCATGGTTGAGCTCCTCAGTCACCATAAGAGAAGTAAGTTGCTCAAAATCTGGTAATGAATCCCTTACATACACAGAGGTTGTGAATGCCTTCCATTTATCATCTTCTGTAAGCCCATTAAGTGTGTGGGCAACTGTTGGGGATTCGTGGACAAGAAGGAGTTTGAGGGTTTGTAGGAGAAAAAAGGAGATGATGAAAATGGAATACAGTGAGAACTTCTGCAAAGGAATACTCTTAGAACCTTGAATATTGATTATCTTGCAACAATTACAATGACTGCACACAGTCTAATCAATGAATAAATACAACTTCAGAGAATATCAATTACTGGAGACCAATTATCTCAAGTCCTCTGGCAACGGCCTCTCTTGCACCAATCCTTCACTTGCTTCACGCTTCCCTTGTGCACACCTTGCACTAAGCTTCCACCAAGCTAAGGAATTGGTATCTCGGCGCACACACACGATAGACCTTGGGACTCTTGGAATCCAATCCGCCTTTTCTGCACCACTTCCTCTTGGCACCTCTTGCACTCCTCAGTGTCGTCGCACATTGATGGCTCTTCCTGCTTCTTCCGAGCTCTCTCTCTCTCTCTCTCCTTCCCTCAATGTGTCCAAGAATAGCCTTTGTCCTCTTTCTTGAATCCGCCGGTCCCGTGACTTCTAACTGTCATGGACTCTTGGGCTTCCTTTGATGTCCCAAGATTCTCTTTTTTTTAGTTGGCGGCCAACGAATTGCCCTTTGTCCTGTAGTGACTTTATTGTAAAACCAAAAAATTTTATGGGGGTCATATCTTCATGTGCGTACATTTTTTCGCTTCACATGCCTTCATATTCCCTTTTAATTCTTCCTTTGTGTGCTAAGGGGGATTCACCTAACCTTCTAAACGCTTTAAAACACATTTTGATCTTTAGGAAAATTAGAGAAAATACACAACCGCTTCTCCAATTTACCCTTTTTAACAATCAATTGTCACTTAGGCACTTTGACTTTGCCCTGTTGGCTTGACCTTGACCTTGTTGACTTTGACCGCTTTGACCATCATGACTTTTATGGGCTCAACAGATGCCCAACATCAATACAAAACAGAAAAGTTGCAAAGGCACAAACATGAAAACCAGGAAACTGAGGCAAGAAAAGAGGAAAAGGGTGTGTATATTATTTAAGTAAGAAAAAGTATACGGTGCCCTACAAGAATTATTGAGAAATCAAAGGGATGAGAAAATTATTGACAAAGCGAAAGTGGAATCTAAGGGCAATGATTAGGAAGGGGATGAGCAAGATAGTTAGACTAGGGATGGCAAATGAGATTTATGGAGCAGGTTGATTGAGATTCTCAGCCGAGGTCTGTGGAGAGGGGGGCAAAGGAGCAGAGGCTTGTTCAATGGTGTGCTGTAGCGAACTAAGGCATTGCCTAAGATGATCCCGTTCTCTTCGGATATGTCTGCATGCAGCATTAGCACAAAGCCCTAAGTTAGAGCGATTCTGAAGATCTTCTAAGGCTTTCAACGCAGAGTCGGCCATAGCGCGATAATGATCTCTCTCCTCTTTGAGCAATTTCGCCGTTTCGTTGAGCGAGTGCCATTGAGAATTGGCCATGCGATTGATGTTTTCTATTGTGGAGATATACTGTTGATGAACCGAAGCGACGGCTGATACCGAATCCAAGGAAATCTGGGAGGCCTGAGCATTGCCGAGAGCGACTACACTTGCGTCCTGTAGTAATTGCAAAAAGGAAGGGGTTGATGGGAAGGCAAAATGCGGAGGAGGAGTGGCGCTGGAAGCAGGCGGGGGAGGGGGAGGGGGAATTACCGGCTGAGGAGGAGGAAGGTTTGTAGTGGAAGATGGAATGGGAAGGGAAGGATTGGGGGAGGGAAGTGGTTGACTGACAGGAACATTAATGATAGGGGGTGAGGTGGAATCCGGAGGAAGTGGGGGCATACAAGTGGGGTGTTGAGGGTTGAGCTGCGTTTGAATGAGGGGCTTGAACGCTGAAGAGAGGGGAGGTCTAGGGATAAGGGGAGGGGTAGGCATGGACGGAGAAGTGGTTGATGCTGGAGGGATAGGTGAGGAAGATTGGGGAGGGAAGGAGGGGACATCAGGGGGTGCGGATGCGGGTGTCGATGCGGAAGCGGAGTCAATTGAGATGAGAGGGGGGGAGGGAGATTGAGCAATGGATGGTAGCCCAGGGTCGGTAGGGAGAAAAGCAACATTGTGGGCAGTATGTGCAGGAATTTGATAGATCCAGGCTAGGAATGGTGCCGAATAGAAGGAAAATGCATGAGAGCCTCTAGAAATAGCCTCGCGGAGTCGACGGCAGCGCAAAGTTAGGGAACTATAAATGAGGGTTGCGTACGGGTAAGGACGGCTATGGAGAAAGCAGAAAAGGGGATCGGCAACACGGATATTGGACCAAGGAAGCGAAGAAGTGGGACTACGCAGTAAGAAGAAAAAGATGAACGCATTTAGAATGGTGGTCATGCGGAGTGAAAACCTAGCATTACTTTGAAAGTGCTCTGTACAAAAGGCAATAGTAGCCGAAGCTGACAATCCAGAGTAAAGGAAAGGGGGAGCACGAAAATGTAATAAGGGAGATCCAATATTGTTGGCAATGTCTGTGATGAAAAGAGTGCCGGTTCTAAAATGAGGGAATAGGCGGATAGATTCATAAACTTGGGTAAAATTGGCGGGGGTATTGAAGGAAACATTAGCCAAGCCCCACAGGCCCGCCTGCTGAAGATCCTCAATGGAAAACATTTGACGAAGGGCAATGGTAGGTAGGGATAAATGCATACGGATTTGCAGGTTCAAGTCGGGTGGAAGAAACAGGCGCATATAATCCCCGGTTGGCGATGGTGGGTTTGAGTGATGAGACACAGATGGGGAAGGAGAAGGAGGATGAGGGATGGGAGGAGGAGAATAAAGATAGGTGGAATCAGAGGGCATGGAATAAATAGGACTATCAAGAAGGGCAGTAGAATGTGGTGGGTTAGCTGGAACAGAGTGTGCTGCCGAAGAGGGAGTAGTTGGAGTTGGATGGACGGAAGGAGGCGCGGAGGTGGGAGAGGATTGATTGTGATGGTTGGGAGGAAGCGCGGACGGCGGAGTATGTTGATCACCCGGAGCGGAAGCGTCAGCCATTGAGGGAACTGCCGAAAATAAGCTATCAATAGAAACCAATGTGGGACGCCGAGGGGGTGACGGAGGGGGATGCAGGGGTTAAAAAAAGGGGGGTTGAGGGAGGTGAGGGAGGGGTTGGAGGGGGATGGAGGGGTTAAAAAGGGGGTTGAGGGAGGTGAGGGAGGGATTGGAGGGGGTGAGGGGGTGAAAAAGGTAGAGGGTGGAGAGGGGGGGCTGCGGGGGCTCTGCGGGGGCTCTGCGGGGGAAGGGGGGGGGGCGTGAGGGGGGGGGAGGGGGGCTGCGGTAGCGCTGCGGGGGGAGGGGGGGACCGTGAGGGGAGGGGGGAAGGGGGGGCTGCGGGGGGGAGGGGGGAAGGGGGGGCTGCGGGAGCGCTGCGGGGGGAGGGGGGGACCGTGAGGGGGGGGAAAGGGGGGGGCTGCGGGGCTCTGCGGGGGGAGGGGGGGGCCGCGAGGGGAGGGGGGAAGGGGGGGGCTGCGGGGGGAGGGGGGAAGGGGGGGCTGCGGGGGGGAGGGGGGAAGGGGGGGGCTGCGGAGGGGAGGGGGGAAGGGGGGGGCTCTGTGGGGGGAGGGGGGGGGCGCGAGGGGAGGGGGGAAGGGGGGGGCTGCGGGGGGGAGGGGGTGCGGGGGGAGGGGGGGGCGCGAGGGGAGGGGGGAAGGAGGGGGCTCTGCGGGGGGAGGGGGGGGAAGGGGGGGGCTGCGGGGGGGAGGGGGGGCCGCGAGGGGAGGGGGGAAGGGGGGCTCTACGGGGGGAGGGGGGGGGGCGCGAGGGTAGGGGGGAAGGGGGGGGCTCTGCGGGGGGAGGGGGGGGAAGGGGGGGGCTGCGGGGGGGAGGGGGTGCGGGGGGAGGGGGGGCGCGAGGGGAGGGGGGAAGGGGGGGGCTCTGCGGGGGGAGGGGGGGGAAGGGGGGGGCTGCGGGGGGGAGGGGGGAAGGGGGGGCTGCGGGGGGAGGGGGTGCGGGGGGAGGGGGGGGCGCGAGTTGAGGGGGGAAGGGGGGGGCTGGGGGGGGGCTGCGGGGGGGAGGGGGGGCCGCGAGGGGAGGGGGGAAGGGGGGGCTCTGCGGGGGGAGGGGGGGGGCGCGAGGGTAGGGGGGAAGGGGGGGGGGCTCTGCGGGGGGAGGGGGGGGAAGGGGGGGGCTGCGGGGGGGAGGGGGGAAGGGGGGGGCTGCGGGGGGGAGGGGGTGCGGGGGGAGGGGGGGCGCGAGGGGAGGGGGGAAGGGGGGAAGGGGGGGGGGCTCTGCGGGGGGAGGGGGGGAAGGGGGGGGGCTGCGGGGGGGAGGGGGGAAGGGGGGGGCTGCGGGGGGAGGGGGTGCGGGGGGAGGGGGGGGAAGGGGGGGGGCTGCGGGCGGGAGGGGGGAAGGGGGGGGCTGCGGGGGGAGGGGGGAAGGGGGGGGGCTGCGGGGGGAAGGGGGGGCCGCGAGGGGAGGGGGGAAGGGGGGGGCTCTACGGGGGGAGGGGGGGGAAGGGGGGGGCTGCGGGGGGGAGGGGGGAAGGGGGGGGCTGCGGGGGGAGGGGGTGCGGGGGGAGGGGGGGGTGCGAGGGGAGGTGGGAAGGGGGGGGCTGCGGGTGGGGGGGCTGCGGGGGGGAAGGGGGGGCCACGAGGGGAGGGGGGAAGGGGGGGGGGGGCTCTACGGGGGGAGGGGGGGGGGCGCGAGGGGAGGGGGGAAGGGGGTGGCTGCGGGGGGGGCTGCGGGGGGAGGGGGGGCGTGAGGGGGGGGGAGGAGGGGGGCTGTGGGGGGGTGGGGGAAGAAGGGGAAAGGGGGAGGGGGCCACGAGGGGAGGATGGAGGGGAGCTGGGGAGGAGAGGGGGGGAGGGATGGAAGTCGAATTTGCTAAGGAGTGTGTAACAACCCACCTGCCGAATCAAATAGCCTCGAAAATGGATGGCGCTGATGAGTAGGAGGGCGTGGGGGAGGGATGAGAAGGGGCAGCCTCAGCCACTTGACCAGCGACGAAGAAGGAGCTTATCAATACTTGCTGAAGTTGATGATGATAACAGCGCTTCTTTTGCTTGAGGGAAGC
This sequence comes from Ceratopteris richardii, assembly GCA_020310875.1. Taxonomy (NCBI): domain Eukaryota; kingdom Viridiplantae; phylum Streptophyta; class Polypodiopsida; order Polypodiales; family Pteridaceae; genus Ceratopteris; species Ceratopteris richardii. The sequence goes on along the minus strand of CM035413.1, from coordinate 8,625,212 downwards.
AAGAATGAAGGAGGATTTACATTATATAGCCAGGAGGAATGAGAGACAACCTCACAGGGAGCAATGGTTCAGCATAAAAGAGTTTCAAAAGAGGGGATAAGCAAGTGTGAATCTCCTTTTTAATCTCCTCCATTCAAGACAGGAAACAAAGGAAAGGGTATAATTGAAAGTTATTGAGCGAAACCACAAGCCCTACAAAAAATGGACGCCCTTTTTTTTTTTTTTTTGAATTTTAATAATGAATAAACTGAAAAAATTACCTAAAAATCCAAAAAAAATGGCAAAAAGCTCCAAAAAAATCTGAAAAAATTCTAAAAAAAATTCCCTACTGGTTGAGGCTACTCAAGCTTCCGTTATTCCGCCCATTTGGCAAGAAAAAGACATTAGAAAGGGATAAAAATTGCTAGAAAAAAAATGCTAAAAATGCTAGAGAATTTTCCAAAATTATCCAAAAGTTTTACTTTTGCAGAGATTGTGAAATGTCTTTTAGGTGGCTCAAAACCTTAGGATCGAGAATGAAAATGATAAAGAAAACTACTAAAACTGGTAGTTTGATGAGAAAGTTATGTACAACGTGGACAGATTTTGCAGTTCCAGGTGATCCATACTTCTTTAAGTGTGTTGATGATAGGCCTTGAGCCTTGATATGTTAACGAGTGGCAAGGCCTCTCCTTTCAGCGTCTCTAACTCCACAGCACCCCAATTCAGCATTTTCGTAATGCGAAAAGGCCCTTCCCATTGAGGGATCCATTTCCCTTTGGTTTGATTATAAATTTGTGGCCTGTGTAATAGAGCTAAATCCCCAGGCTGCAAGTTGATGTTCCATAAATTTTTGTCGTGGTTCTCCTTCCTCTTTATCTGAATCTCCTCTAACTGTTTGGAGGCTAAAATCCTTGATTCTTCTAATTTATGCAAAGCAGTTAGTCGGGCTCGAGCTTCTGTCCCAGTCTTTTCAATGTCTTCCGTTCGAATTGATCCCTTGATGAACTCAAATGGTTCGATGGGAACCAGGCCATAAACTAATTGAAACGGAGAATAACCTGTTTCCTTGTAGGCTAATCGGTATGCCCATAATGTGCCCAGATAATCCTGTCCCTAAGAAGTAGGCTGTAACATGCATTCTTTTCGTAGCATTGAAATTAATACCTTGTTGGTTGATTTTGCTTGTCCATTAGCTCGTGGGTAGTATGCACACGAAGTCCTATGTAAAATGTGATATTTGTCGGAAATTTCCTGTAAAATTTTATTAACAAAATGAGTACCCTGATCGGTACAGATTTCAAGCGGACACCCAAACCTGCAAATGATGTTACTATACAAGAAGTCAGCCACTGTCTGTGCAGTGCAGTCAATGGATGCAATAGCTTCAGCCCACTTTGTCGCATAGTCGGTGGCTATTAGTAAATACTTTTCCCTTTTTGGAACCGCCACAGGGTATATATGTTAAAGAAACACTCACGAATTTGACGCAACAGACAAAGAGAGAGAAACAGAATCTTCCGAAAGATCAGTGCACAGGTGTACAGTTTGAGAAGTTAGTGCACGGTGTACGCATAACAGAGCAATTAATCGCAGCGGGCGCGTAAGGCGCGCATAACGAAAAATTGAAGAGTGACAGCACAGAAGAGCGCCAAAGGAAAGTGTATATATATACATCAAGGTTTGAAAAAAAAAAAGGTGCGCACAAGAAGCGAACAGAGAAGAGAGGCAAGAATAGAGACGAGATATAGCAGATGCGTAGAGACGCAGAGTCATAGATAGAAGACGCCATAGATTGCGTATGAAGAAGAAGATGCCAGAGATCGCGTATGTACAGATGAATAACACAAGCCTGAAGTGTCGGGTTTTTCATCTGAGAGAGATGGTAATAAGAAACTACTCACAGTAGGAGAGTTTCTGTAACTTGAGCAAGAAGAGGCCAAGCTTACTTGTATACATCTTCTCTAATTGAAAACACATGTTCATGTGGACGTCTGCGCGCAATCTTTACTTGTGAAGAGTCTGAAGCTATTTCGCGTTACGGTAGAAAGTTTCGTTTATCGTTAACTGTCACGACTCGTTACTAAACGTGCTTCAGTACCTTCTCTGTAAACGCATGTTTCAGTTTACTCAGTAAACGTATTTCAGTATTTTCGGTCAGTTACAGTTTTTTCAGAAAACAAGTTTTCCGGTAGAACAACGAAGTATAACTCACAGTAGAGTTCGAAGCTTTGTATGAGAGATAGCTCATCTTGTAGCTAGACGTCTCTACTTTAAGCTGATCACAATTTCCGGTGAAATGGAGATGTACACACAGTACAAAAGTTAACCGGAAAGTAGCACTTTAGAACTGTGAAGTTTTCAGAAGGAAGTTCATTCGGAGAAGGAAGCTCACACATTACTTCCTTACTTCACATAAGTTCATCTGAAGCAATTACGAGCAGAACTAAGTTTATTCCGGTGAAATTCCGGTAAGATTTCGGTGACGTTCCAGCGACAGTCCAGTGAAGTTCCGGTGGAACCTGTGTTGCAGAATAACACAGTTAAGGCAGCGTTAATTAGGCTGAGCTACTGTTGATTACAGAGGTGTTCTGAATCACTCTAGTTTAGCATCCTATTGTGGTGGCGCGGCATTTTCCGCAGGCCTGACAGAGTTCAAGCCTTGCCGCGACGATCACCATCGGCGACATCTGAGAGAAAGATTATCGCCAACAATTGGTATCAGAGCAAAGGTAGTACATCATATATCAGCAACATTTGGTATAAGAGCAGAGTATTGTCTATCATGGCAGATCATGTCCAAATAGAGAAGCTGGACAGAGATAATTATCCCGCGTGGGTAATGCGCATGGAAGCCTTACTTATGAGTAAGGAATTAATGATGTACGTGACCGGAGAAGAAAAGAAGCCGACGTTCGAAGATGATAGTCAACCAGAAAAAGAAGAATTGGACGCCCTAAAGCTGTGGCAGAAGAAAGATGCAACGGCAAGAGCCTACATCTACAATACTGTCTCAGATCATCTACTACCGCATATTAGAGGTCTGGAGAAAGCAGAGGACATATGGAGCGCATTGGAAGATCACTTCCAAAATACTACGAAAGCTAGGAAGGCCAGCCTATGGTCCGAGTTCACAACGTCCAGAAAGAAGCCGAGTCAAAGCATTAGTGACTACGTCACTAAAATGAAGGATCTAGCAGATAGTCTGGGATCCATAAATGAAGATGTCGAAAATCATAGATTGATAGCACAACTGCTCACAGGGTTGAGAGGAGATGAAAGGTGGAAACCTTTCGTACTCTCAACTGAACTTTCTTTAAATCATTTTGTACCAGATTTAAATCAGTTGCTTGGATTGATGCTCACATATGAGCAAGACCTGAAAGGAGACGCAGATAAAGGACAAAGCTCTGCAATGTACATGAAGAACAAAAAGAAAGATAAAGGCAAGTCAAAAGATGAAGAAGAGTCGAGTTCTCAGGCCTATTACGCAAGAGGAAAAGGAATTAGCAGAGGAAAAGCAAGAGGAAGAAGTAGTCAGAATACCACCAAGAAAGCTTGCTGGATTTGTGGACTAAGTAACCATCTGGTGCATGACTGTTGGCACAACCAACAGAACAGTAATAGCAGAGGCAGAAGTGGAAGAAATCAGAGTAATGCTCAAAGAGGAAGACAAAACCAAAGAGGAGGCTACGGTAGAGGTGGAACAAGAAGTTGGGGACAGAGCCAATCCTACAACACCACCTACAACAACTACGCAAATGACACACAGAATGAAAGTCATACATCATTGATGATGAACTCAATCAGCACATCTGATAACGAAGATCTAAAGGTATTTTACATTGATTCTGGATGCTCTAATCACTTGTCAGGAAATATAGAACTGATGTCAGAATTGGAAAAAGGAAATGCGAGTCACACTGTTCAAACAGGTGACAATACAAGACACAAAGTAAAATCAATCGGAAAAGTGAAATGCAAAAGTGGAGCAGATTTGCTAACTAATGTCTTGTATGTTCCAACAATACCAAAAAATCTGATCAGTGTGGGACAGATAGTCGAAAAAGGGCTTCAGGTCAGGTTTACAAATAAAGGAGTATTTGTAGAAGATCCCAAGAACGGATACTATCAGATCGTTTCTGGAAAGAAAGAAGGGAGACTCTTTACCTTAAGAGTACAAGGAAACATTGGCCAAGCGCTGCTCACACATGATGAAAAGGTAATTACAGAACTTGACCTCTGGCACAAGAGATTAGGTCATTTTCACGAGAAAGGAATCAAAGCAATGATAGCGAATCAGTCTGTACTAGGATTACCGAACGTACAGAACCAACATATGATTCACAAATGCGAAGCCTGTCAAATGGGAAAAGCCCACAGGTTACCTTTCCAGAGGAAAGGATTCAAACATGACGGTGTGCTAGAACTCATACATACAGATGTATGGGGACCAACGAAAGAAGGATCAATCAGCGGATCAAGGTACTATGTTTTATTCATTGATGATGCAACAAGGTGGATAACTCTTTATGTTTTGAAAGAGAAATCAGAAGTGTTCGGAGCTTTCAGACACTTTCATGCATATGCTGAAAGACTCACAGGACAAAAACTTAAAAGACTGAGGTCTGATGGAGGGGGAGAATACTTCTCCCGAGAATTCAATGACTATCTTTGGAATGCAGGAATTAAGAGAGAAATAACCTGCAGGTATACACCACAACAGAATGGTGTAGCAGAAAGGAGAAACCGAACTCTAGTCGAGTTTGCACGAGCCATGCTAAAAGAAAAGAATTGCCCGGATTATCTTTGGGCTGAAGCCGTGAACACAGCGACATACTTGGTAAACAGATTACCATGTACAGCCTTAGAAGGAATGACCCCTTATGAAGCCTGGTGGGGAAAGAAGCCAACACTTGATCACTGCAAAGTGTTTGGATCAGTAGCGTATGCTTATGTACCGTCTCAACTGAGACATAAGCTTGAACCGAAAGCAGAAAAATATGTATTCGTCGGATATGATGAAAAACAGATGGGTTACAGGCTATGGAGTCCTCTAACCAAACATTTTATTGTTTCCAGAGATGTAACATTTGATGAACAGAAAAGCTGGTATGCAGATCAGAGTCATACAGCTGAAGAATTTGAAGAAGAGATAAAAGGAAGAGAGAAGGGAAAATCAATTTTACAGGTAAACAAAGAAGACGAGGCAAGTACGTCCAGGACCGGACCAGGTATGAGAAACAAAGATGAAGACGTGTACTCAGACACACATGAAGAATATGAGCTAAGAAGGTCGAACAGAGTAAGAAGACAACCAGAAAGGTACTCATATGATACATCGTATATAACTCAGAACGATTATGCATACATGGTCAAGGACGATGATGAACCTCAGAGCTATGACGAAGCCAAAGGCAAGAAGCAATGGCAAGAAGCAATGGAAGAAGAACTTACCGCACTGCAAGAGAACAAGACATGGGAGCTTGTTCCTAAACCAAACGGTAAGAAAGTAATCGGAAATAAATGGGTTTTCAAAATTAAGAAACTTGCAGATGGAAGGATAGCCAGACATAAAGCGAGACTAGTTATCAAAGGCTATGCTCAGACGCATGGCATAGACTATGACGAGACGTTCAGTCCGGTGGCAAAAATGTCAACCATAAGAACAGTGATTGCTATAGCGGCATCAAAAGGATGGAAGCTAAGTCAGCTAGATATAAAGAATGCATTCCTGAATGGATATATATCAGATGAAGTCTATATGGAACAACCGGAAGGGTTTATAAGTTCCAGATATCCAAATTTTGTTTGCAGGTTAAGAAAAGCACTTTATGGACTAAAGCAAGCCCCAAGAGCTTGGAACTACAGACTTGTGAAATATCTCAATGAACTTGGATACCAAAGTTCGAAGGCAGATGCAAGTCTACTCATTAAAAGGACAGAAGAAGGAATGATCTACATTTGTATCTATGTAGATGACATAATAATTACAGGTACCTCAGATGAAGGAATCACAGAGGTAAAGAAACTGCTAGAAAAGGAATTCAAGATCAGTGACCTGGGAAAGTTATCATACTTTCTAGGAATGGAAATCACATATACAGATCATGGTGTATATGTCACACAAGAAAGGTATCTCCTGAACTTACTGAAGAAGTTCAACATGGAGAATTGCAGAGAAGCTTCAACACCGCTTGAAGTAAACCATAAACTCAGCAAATATAGTGGAACAGAGTTCAAAGATATGAAAAGGTATCAATCGTTAGTAGGAAGCTTAATATATGCTACGCTAACAAGACCGGATCTCAGTTTTCCGGTGGGAGTCCTCTCACAGTTTATGCATTGTCCGACAGAGCAACACTGGGTTGCAGGACAAAGAGTTCTCAGATATATCAAAAGAACTATAAAGGAAGGATTATATTATCCTTTTACGTCATATATAAAGCTCAGAGCATATAGTGACTCAGATTGGGCTGGAAGTCAAGATGACCGAAGATCAACGCACGGGTATATGATATACCTAGGAGATAAGCTAGTAAGCTGGTGTTCGAAGAAGCAACACACAGTAGCCTTATCGTCAACAGAAGCAGAATACAAAGGACTGGTAGAAGCAGCAAAAGAAGTGATATGGATGCAGACTTTACTTAAAAGCATGGGTATAGATCAAAGTATACCGATCATACATGGAGATAATATGAGCTCGCTGTATCTTGCAGTGAATCCTGTGTTTCACGCAAGAACAAAACACATAGAGATTCAGTATCATTTCCTAAGGGAAAAAGTAATGGAGAAAGAGATAGAAATATTCTACACTCCTACGAAAGATCAGATAGCAGATATCTTGACAAAGAGCTTGGATGGAACGAAGACAAACAGATTCAAAGAAATGGCAGGAATAAAAGAAAGGAAGATATATGAAAGACCGGAAGAAGTCAAATTAGTGATTGAGGGGGAGCTGTTAAAGAAACACTCACGAATTTGACGCAACAGACAAAGAGAGAGAAACAGAATCTTCCGGAAGATCAGTGCACAGGTGTACAGTTTGAGAAGTTAGTGCACGGTGTACGCATAACAGAGCAATTAACCGCGGCGGGCGCGTAAGGCGCGCATAACGAAAAATTGAAGAGTGACAGCACAGAAGAGCGCCAAAGGAAAGTGTATATATATACATCAAGGTTTGAAAAAAAAAAAGGTGCGCACAAGAAGCGAACAGAGAAGAGAGGCAAGAATAGAGACGAGATATAGCAGATGCGTAGAGACGCAGAGTCATAGATAGAAGACGCCATAGATTGCGTATGAAGAAGAAGATGCCAGAGATCGCGTATGTACAGATGAATAACACAAGCCTGAAGTGTCGGGTTTTTCATCTGAGAGAGATGGTAATAAGAAACTACTCACAGTAGGAGAGTTTCTGTAACTTGAGCAAGAAGAGGCCAAGCTTACTTGTATACATCTTCTCTAATTGAAAACACATGTTCATGTGGACGTCTGCGCGCAATCTTTACTTGTGAAGAGTCTGAAGCTATTTCGCGTTACGGTAGAAAGTTTCGTTTATCGTTAACTGTCACGACTCGTTACTAAACGTGCTTCAGTACCTTCTCTGTAAACGCATGTTTCAGTTTACTCAGTAAACATATTTCAGTATTTTTGGTCAGTTACAGTTTTTTCAGAAAACAAGTTTTCCGGTAGAACAACGAAGTATAACTCACAGTAGAGTTCGAAGCTTTGTATGAGAGATAGCTCATCTTGTAGCTAGACGTCTCTACTTTAAGCTGATCACAATTTCCGGTGAAATGGAGATGTACACACAGTACAAAAGTTAACCGGAAAGTAGCACTTTAGAACTGTGAAGTTTTCAGAAGGAAGTTCATTCGGAGAAGGAAGCTCACACATTACTTCCTTACTTCACATAAGTTCATCTGAAGCAATTACGAGCAGAACTAAGTTTATTCCGGTGAAATTCCGGTAAGATTTCGGTGACGTTCCAGCGACAGTCCAGTGAAGTTCCGGTGGAACCTGTGTTGCAGAATAACACAGTTAAGGCAGCGTTAATTAGGCTGAGCTACTGTTGATTACAGAGGTGTTCTGAATCACTCTAGTTTAGCATCCTATTGTGGTGGCGCGGCATTTTCCGCAGGCCTGACAGAGTTCAAGCCTTGCCGCGACGATCACCATCGGCGACATCTGAGAGAAAGATTATCGCCAACAATATAGGCCCGACAAAGTCTAATCCCCACTTCTCAAAAGGTTGCCAAGAAGTGGAAATCATTAAAGGATTATGCCTTTGCTTGGTGGGCTTAGGGCCACACCTCTGGCACACATCACATGTTCTTCTCCAATCATCTGCATCCTTAAATAGTGTAGGCCACCATATACCAGCATCCAGTATCCTTTGGCTCATGATATGCCCTGGAAGGTGCCCACCACCTGTTCCTTCATGTGCAGAGTGCAGTACGTCCCTCACTTCATCTTCCTCCAAGCATTTCCTCATCTTGTCATCCTTTCCTTGTCTATATAGTTTCTCATCAATTAAGGAATACGGTCTACTCTTAATTAGCAATCTTTTCCTTTGAACAGCATTAGCCTTGTCAGGATACAACCCAGTTTTAATAAACTGCTTAATATCATCATACCATCCTTGAGCTCGTACAGCAAACAGATGAGCATCAGGAAAGTCATCATCGATTCCGTTGGGTTGATCTATCATACTTATTCTGGACATGTGGTCTGCCATAACATTCTCTTTACCTGGTTTATGAATTACCGAGAAATCAAACTCCTGGAATAGCAATAACCACCTCCATATTCTACCCGTGGCTTGTGGTTTATTGAGTAAGTATTTCAGGGGTTGGTGATCCGTTATAATAATAAATTACTCCCAATAAATAATGTCGGAATTTTTGGACTGCAAAAACCATGGCTAGGGCTTCTCTTTCTGTGGTGCTGTAATTCCTTTCAGCCTTAGTTAAAATTCGACTGGCATATTGGACTGGCCTATCCATCTTAAATTCTTCACTAGGTTGTGTGAGAACTGCCCCTACTGCATATGCACTGGCATCCACATGTAAATGAAACACTTTTGACCACTCAGGTGTGATCAAAATGGGAGCAGACACTAACCTTGCTCGGAGTGTCTGATATGCCTGTTCCTCTTCATGATCCCATTTAAAAGGAATCTCCTTGTCGGTGAGCCTGGTCAAGGGTCTGGCAATATCTGCATACATTTTGATAAATCTGCGGTGGTATCCAGTGTGTCCTAGAAAACTTTGAATCTCCTTTGTAGATTTGGGCCTGGGTAATTTCAATATAGCCATGATTTTATCTGGATTGGGTGCCATACCTTTAGAAGATACTACATGCCCTAACAAGGTACCTTCGGTTACCAAAAAATGGCATTTGTTTGGATTCAGTTTCAGCTTTGTTTCTCTACACCTCTCAAAGACTTGTTTTAATTGAAGCAGATGTTTCTCTAAACAGTCCAATGGGGTTTCTTTAAGAGTACCTGAAAAATTTGAGAAGTCATCCATGAAGATTCTTAGTGACTCTAGCAGCATTGGGCCGAAAATGAGATTAACGGTTCGATTGAAGGTAGCTGGAGCATTTCTTAACCCAAAGGGCATCTTCAGATACACATAAGTTCCCCAAGGAGTAATGAATGCTGTCTTCTCTCGATCCCCAGGGTGAATGGATATCTGATTGTATCCACTGAATCCATCCATGAAACTATAAATGGAATGACCAGCTACTTCTTCCACGACCTGTTCAGCGAATGGCATTGGAAATCCGTCTGGAATTGTGACCTTATTTAATGCTCTAAAATCCACACAAATTCTGATCTTGTTAGTGTTTTTCTTTGGCACTATCACCATGGGGGATAGCCACTCCGAATGCTCCACAGGAATGATAATGCCTGCATCTTCCATTTTCTTAATTTCGGAATAGACAGCTTCAGCGTATTTGGGATTTAACCTATAACTTTTCCCTCTTACTGGCCTTGCTCCCTCTATCAAAGGAATTCTGTGTTCTCCATAACTTGGTGGTACTCCTTCGAGATCCTTATATTTCCATGCAAAAACATCTGCGTAGTTTTTCAAGAATGTTCTGACCTTTTCCAGGAGCCCTGGGTGGTGCCACAACCAGGTGGCCACCAAAACCGGTAGGTTATTATTTTGAATATCTAAATGTATTTCTTTGACAAGATCTCTCTCTACCATACTTACTATGTGCTCTGTTTCTTCCTTGTTTTCTTCTACTAGTTTTCTGTGCATTGCTGCATAAGCCGGTGTCTCCTGAATTTCAATGTGTTCCTCTTTTTCCTGCATCCATCCTGCAGGTATTTCTTGAATAGGAAAAGAGTATTCTTCACTAGAGTCTGTTACCTTGCCTTTAGCCTTGGCCTCTGCCTTATTTATAGATTTGATATCCTCCTCTGAGTTGTCGTTGAGGGTTGTCTTTCTGCCCCTTCTGTGGTTCGTGATAGGCTCACCCAATCCATCAGCTTGGACTTTTGTGTCACCTTCATCATAATCTTCAATTGTGTATGAATTATTAATAAAAATTCCAAAACAAGAAGAAGAGTTGTTTGTATGCAGCCACTTTAGAATATCCTCTTCTTCCTCAAATTCTATGTGGGGTTGATCTTCTGGTTCTGGTTCCATGCAAATGCCAACCTTTTGCATCATGCTAGTGTTTCCTTGGTCATCCGGACCTTCTTCCAAGTAAAGCTGTGTGAGCTCTTGCCCTTTCTTTTGTACCCACATAGTGTCTTTGCCCCAATCGTGGATGACACTTGCGTGTCTCAACCATGGTCTCCCAATTAAGAGTGGAAATCCTCCTTCAATCTGGGGCAATCTTAAAACAACAAAGTCCAGTATGAACATATTGCCTTGTATCTCAAGTGGGACTTTTGGAATCACTCCCACAGGCCTTACTTTGCTCTGGTCTGCCAGGGTAACGGTGAAATTTGCTGGTCTGGAAGGGCGGAGTCCAATTTTTATCATTGTATGCTCAGGCATCAGGTTGATGCCCGAACCACCATCCACAATAACACCCTGAAATTCATAACCCTTTATAGATACTGTCAGTCGAGGACTTTTATAATCCGTAAGGGGTGCTTCCCCTACAATTATGCCTTTATGTAGGACAGCAGCAGTGGCCACGAAACTTGTAGTAGAAGCCTCATCTTGCAACAACTCTAATCTGAATTTTCCATCCATCTTTATTAGATCAAAAATACTAACCTCTTTCTTCATAGACTTGAGTAGTTTAGAAGCTTCGGACTCTTTAATCGAATGGGCTCCATTTGCCTGGTTCAACTCTTCCTGAGCTCTGATGAAGGCATGCCCAATGACATCGCTGGAGCCTATGAGGTTTTCCTTTTGTTTTATGACTGCACCCATGGTGGCCTTGTCTTCAGCTACAACTTTGTCTTTGTTGAATCCCCCAATCCTTGATTCTTGGCTTACATCTACTTGAGCTTTCCCCTTGCTTCTTGTCTGTACGGTAAAGGATTCAAGTTCTTCTAATTGTACCACCCTGGTAGATATGGAGGGCTCCTTGACCTGAGATAATGTTTCCTCCTTGTATAGCGAAATCATTTGGAGATGAGGTCCGGAAGTAGAAGCTTGGTTTTTAGGACAACAGTTTGTATAATGGTCCCTGGCTTCTGGACAGTTCCTGCAAGGAGGTGCATTTTCTGGGAGAGTGCATCTAGATTGGTAGTGTCCGCATTCTCCACATCTGAAGCAAATTATTGGCCTTCTAGGCCCATTTGCAAAGTTACTTCTCGGTCTAGGATTATAGTTATTACCAGGATTCGCTGCGGCTGCCATCACATTTGCTGGTGGCAAAAGTCCTCCTTGTGTCCAGTATGTCGTGGCCGGCATTCCCCTTACTTGGCATTCATGGGCCTCATGCCCAATTTTCCTGCATAATTGACAAGTCACATTTAGCAGAGGACATTCACTTACTATGTGCCCTTGCTTGCTGCACATGGAGCACCAGAGTCCATTCTTAATGCCGCCTCCTTTGAGTTCCTGCAATTCTTGTCTCAGCTGAGCTAATTCTTCTGCTTGGGCCTCCTCTTCCTTTTGGAGCTTGAGTGCTTCGATTTCTCTTCTCAGCTGAGCTACAGCAGTCTCCTCCTCTGGGTAGGGCTTATTCCTTTTCAAGCCCTCCAGCTCCCTTCTTAACTGGATCACTGGGTCCTCCAGTTTCGTACCATAGGTTGGTTGAGAAGAAGTTGCACCATATTGGTGCCTTATCTGCTCTAGGCGTGTGGCCGTATTGATGAATTCCTCAACAGGGGCAGTAGGTAGTACTAACTCTTTTATTTTGCATTGGGTGACCACAGGTAGGGGTTTGGCTAACCACTTCTTAACAAAGAAGTCGTGTGGTGGATCCGGTAGTTTAGCCATTAGTGCTTTGGCCCTGGTCACAAATTCTGGGAACTTTTCTCCTGGTCCCAATTTCAAGTTTTCTAATTCTTCTATAATGATCTCTGCCGTGTTGCCATGCTGAAACTGATTCTTAAAGGCCTCTTTCATCAAATCCCAAGAGGTAAAGTGATTCTCAGCAAATTGGCTGAACCACTTGTCGGCCAGACCTTCCAATGTGGCAGGGAAGAGTATCAAGAAAGCATCTTCCCTACCCATTAGACCTCTAGTCTTGCATAATGCAAGAAATCTTCGAATGTGCTCATCTGGATCCTCATGGGCTAAGCCTCTGAAAGAGGGAAATTTTATGTTTAATCTGGAGAGTAAGGTTTCTAGGTCTACCTGTCCTGCCATGCTTCCTACAGATGAAGTTGATGAAAGTGGACTCGATGATCCTCTGATCGCCTTTCTTCTTGTCTGCTTGCACTTGACCCTCAAGGTTTGTGACCGGGTTGCGGTCATGAGCTGGTCATAATCTACTTAATATGAGACACTTGATATAAGTATGTACCTCTTTAGTAGTCCACTGGAGTGTTAATGTTGACACCGACGTATTGTTCTCCAATTGTAATTGACCTTCTCCTAAGCTCAAATCTCCTTGGAGGTCCCACCGGGCGTGCCAAATTTGTTGGGGATTCGTGGACAAGAAGGAGTTTGAGGGTTTGTAGGAGAAAAAAGGAGATGATGAAAATGGAATACAGTGAGAACTTCTGCAAAGGAATACTCTTAGAACCTTGAATATTGATTATCTTGCAACAATTACAATGACTGCACACAGTCTAATCAATGACTAAATACAACTTCAGAGAATATCAATTACTGGAGACCAATTATCTCAAGTCCTCTGGCAACGGCCTCTCCTGCACCAATCCTTCACTTGCTTCACGCTTCCCTTGTGCACACCTTGCACTAAGCTTCCACCAAGCTAAGGAATTGGTATCTCGGCGCACACACACAATAGACCTTGGGACTCTTGGAATCCAATCCGCCTTTTCTGCACCACTTCCTCTTGGAACCTCTTGCACTCCTCAGTGTCGTCGCACATTGATGGCTCTTCCTGCTTCTTCCGAGCTCTCTCTCTCTCCTTCCCTCAATGTGTCCAAGAATAGCCTTTGTCCTCTTTCTTGAATCCGCCGGTCCCGTGACTTCTAACTGTCATGGACTCTTGGGCTTCCTTTGATGTCCCAAGATTCTCTTTTTTTTAGTTGGCGGCCAACGAATTGCCCTTTGTCCTGTAGTGACTTTATTGTAAAACCAAAAAATTTTATGGGGGTCATATCTTCATGTGCGTACATTTTTCCGCTTCACATGCCTTCATATTCCCTTTTAATTCTTCCTTTGTGTGCTAAGGGGGATTCACCTAACCTTCTAAACGCTTTAAAACACATTTTGATCTTTAGGAAAATTAGAGAAAATACACAACCGCTTCTCCAATTTACCCTTTTTTACAATCAATTGTCACTTAGGCACTTTGACTTTGCCCTGTTGGCTTGACCTTGACCTTGTTGACTTTGACCGCTTTGACCATCATGACTTTTATGGGCTCAACAGCAACCAAGTGCATCTGAGATCTCTTGTACTTTGAGTATGAAGTCATTAATGCTCTGATTTGATGACTTCCTAAGGTTGTTAAGTTCATTGTTGAGCTGAATTTTTCTAGCCGTTGTAGAGGTAGAGTACAACCTTTCTAAACACTCCCAAACCTTCTTAGATGTATCTAGGTCTTGGATATGACCTATCATGGAGTTGCTTATGTGTTGAGAAAGAATGAAGATCACTCTCCTATCCCTTTCTTCCCATTGTCTAATGGCTCTCCTTTGATTCTCAGTCGGTGTATGTGGATCTATGTATGGCTTCATGTTAGTACCACTAACCAATCCCCAAAGACCCTTTCCCATGAGGAAGTTAGAGATTCTAAACTTCCAAGGTTGATAATTGCTTTTTTCAACCTTCTCAATCTGAGTATTATAGTCTCCCCTTGTGTATGAGACTATATGTGGCTCCTAATCCCTCCTTGGATGGTGACAGATGTGAGAAACAATGATATGTTACTTTCCCACAAGGGTCTCCACTTGTCGTGAACTTTCGACAATGATAGAAGTTCCCCCTTACTTCAAATCCTTCTTCAAATCCTACTGGTCTTGCTTCAATCCTTGGCTCTCAAGCAACTTCAAGGCCTCTTCTTTGTTGGTGTAAATTTCAAGCCTACACATTTGTCTCAAAGGATGCATTGAAGTCTACACATACATGAAGAAGCATAGGAACATATGCTAGTGGTTAATTACCACTTTACCTCATTTTAAAAGTCAAATTGACTTGGAATCTTTTGTAATCATCTACCAAAATGAGTTGTGGAAAGGTAGCTCATTTGATTGAAGGAATATATCCTAATATGTAGGAGCTTGATCATAGGGAGCCAAAATCTGAATTTGAATTCAAATCTTCACTCATTACATATAAAAGTGAACATGAAAAGTCGCGGGTAGAGAGAGATTGTTGGTGCATTTTACCCAAGCCTACATGCTTGATATATTTGATATTATCCTCATTTGTAAGTCACATGAGTAGTCATGTGAACACCTCTTGTAAAAGAATACATTTTATCTCTTGTAAATGGAAAAAGAAAAAAAGGAAAGGGATGGCTTACCTCATCCATGATGTAAAAGCAAATTCATAGCTCCAACTACCAAAATCACGAATTTTTGAGCTGAGGGAATCTCTCCTAACTTTGGGGATCACTTTTAGGTGGAGCCATTCGAATTCGAATTCAAAACTCCCTCCAAGAATAGCTATAAAAGGAGCAAGAAGGAAGAGGCGATTAGCAAGCCTTGTACGTGACCACTTCATGTCATTTTGTAGAGATTGAAGAGCTTACTCCATAGCTCTATCATTCTACTCCCATTGTGCAAAGATTCATTGCCAATGTGGTTGTAATCATATGTGAATCTATACATTTATTATCATCTACTTCTCTGTTTTGTTCTCTGCTATACTCACTCAGAGCAGTACCTTCAGAAGGTCATATCTCGAGTTCTACTGATCCGTTTTCAGTGATTTAACTTGCGTTGGATAGCTTGTACTGTCTACTTTGTGCATATAAATTTTCAAGGTCATTGGATTAATAATTTTTGAGATATCTGCATTTTACTGCTTACTGGTCTATCTCTGCAGAGCCCCGAGAATTGTGGGAATGTTCCAGAAATTGATGAAACTTGTTCTCAGTGCTCAGTCCATCATTTGAAGTGTTTTAACTTGGATTGGGAAGCTTGCTAAGTCTATTTGCTATGCCCAAAAGGAATTTTTCTAATTCCTACCAGGTTGAGAGCACTGTTCATTGTTTCCAGCAGGTGTATGTCCAAAAATAGCAAGTTTTGGGAGCTAGTCATTTCGCAACTAGTCTGTCTTGACTTAAACTTTTGGGATACATGTTCCAAAGTACTTGGCTGATATTTTGGTGGATTTAGGAAGCTCAAAGGGTCTAATAATCAACTCTGAAGTCTCAGTTGGCTGGTGTGAAGCTGGTTGTAGCGGCACCTACTCATCTTTGGATTGCATCCACCATCTCTCTTCACAGTGGTATCAGAGCATAGTCAAGCAACATGGGAGATGGATTTCCATCAACAATTGACAAACTGGATCGAAACAACTACCCGGCATGGTCTCTAAGGATGGAGGCTTACCTTCAAGGGAGGAATCTATATGGATTCATATCCGGAGATGAAGCAATGCCAACCATGAGGAACAAAGGGCAACCATCACATGAAGAAGTGGAAGGACTTTCGAATTGGTGTTCGAAGGATGCACTTGCAAGGTCCTATATTCTAAACTCAATCTCTGATTTTCTTTTACCTCATGTCAAGGGATGCAAGACATCAAGAGAAACCTGGAATGCACTTGCTTCGTTCTTCTCTTCCAACACTCGAGCAAGGAAGAACCAATTGTGGATGGAGTTCACAACAATGAAGAAAAGCCCGAAGCAAAATGTGACTGATTATGTCACAAAGATGAAGGAGATTTCCGACCAACTTGGAAGCATTGGAGAGGTAATTGAAGAGGAGCAAATCATAAGACAAATCATGAATGGAATCAAAGCAGACGACAAGTGGGAGTCATTCACAACAGCCATGGATTTATACATGGATATGCATGTACCCGACCTCAACACACTCATGGGCCAACTCTTCACTCATGAAGCAAAGATTAGCAAAGGTGGTGAGTCCTCAAGAGGTAATCAAACTTCTGCCTTATATTCTGATAAAGCTAAGGTCAAGGACAAGTCAAAGAATAGGAAGAATGAAGATGAAGGAAGCTCTTTCCAAGCAAACTTTGCAGGTAGAGGAAGAGCTAGAGGAAGAGGCAGAGGTGGAAAGCAAGGCAGGGGGAGATTCCAATCATCTCAACCTTGCAACATATGTGGTTTATCTAACCATACTACTGAAGAATGTTTCAGGAATCCAAGGAACTCAAGAGGAAGAGGATTCAATAGAGGTGGCTATGGATCAAATAGAGGTAGATACAATGGAGGCTACAACAACAACAACAACTACTACAACAACAATTACAACAACAACAACAACTATCAAAGTGGCCATAGAGGAAGAAGAGATTACAATAACTATGCAGAGGACCAAAGTCAAGAAGATTCATTATTGATTATGAATCTATCAGCGAAGAAGGGTAAGGATGATGATCACATATTTTACATTGATTCTGGATGCTCGAACCATGTAGCAGGAAATGTGGCTTTACTTTCTGATTTGGAAGATCCTCATAACAAGCATGAAGTGCAGACAGGAGATGACACAAAGCACTCAGTGGAGAAGATAGGTAATGTGAAGACATCAGATGGGAATATGAACCTCTTAAGCAAAGTCTTGTATGTCCCTACAATTACCAAAAATTTAATAAGTGTTGGACAGATTGTTGAAAAAGGATTGCAGGTTAGATTCAATCGATTTGGAGCATATGTTGAAGACCCAAGGCAAGGCTTTCGAAGGATTGCCAAAGGAGAAAAGACAGGAAGACTTTTCACTTTTGAAGTGGAAGATACAAAGAACATAGCTTTGTTTAGCTATGGATCTCAAACTCTAACAGAGTTGGAGATATGGCACAAAAGGCTTGCTCACATTGGTGAGAGGACACTCAAACAGATTTGCAGGGACCAAAGTGTACTTGGTTTGCCTAATATCACAAGGCAACACATGATTTATAAGTGTGAAGCTTGTCAACTCGGCAAGGCTCATAGACAACCTTTCAATAAGAAAGGATATATGTATCAAAATCCTTTGGATCTAGTGCACACAGATGTGTGGGGTCCAAGTAAGGAGCCATCTATATCAGGCTCAAGATATTATGTGTCTTTCATAGATGATTGTAGCAGGTGGACCATTCTGTTTTTCATGAAGCACAAGGATGAAGTGTTTAATTGCTTTAAGAAGTATATTGCTCTTGTTGAAAACCAAACAGGTAGGACTTTGAAAAGACTCAGATCAGATGGTGGAGGAGAATACTTCTCTTCTGAATTTGATGCCTTCTTGCATGAAAGAGGCATTAAAAGGGAAGTCACTACAAGGTATACACCCGAACTCAATGGTGTAGCAGAGAGGAGGAACAGAGCTATTGTCGAAGCTGCAAGGTCCATGCTCAACGAAAAGGGATTGCCGAACTACCTATGGGCAGAGGCTGTGTCGACAGCCACATATCTCATAAATAGACTTCCATCTAAGTCACTAGATGGAACCACTCCATATGAAGTATGGAATGGAAGAAGACCTAGTCTAGAGCATTGTAAAATCTTTGGATGCTTAGCCTATGCTCACATTCCTTCTCAAGTAAGAGGGAAATTGGATCCCAAGGCAGAGAAGTGTGTATTCATTGGTTATGATCAAAACCAAAAAGGATATAGATTGTACAATCCAACCAATAAAGGATTTTCTGTGAGTAGAGATGTAATTTTTGATGAAAACAAATCATGGTTTGATGATGACAGGAAAGTGAAGCTTCCATATGACTTGGATGAAGATTTTCCATCACTTCAACCAAAGGAACCAAAGCAGCTTGAAGAAAGTGATTCGGAGATTGACCTAGAAGACTTGGAAAGACTAAAGCTATGGAAGAACAAAGGTAAAGCAAAGATGCAGGATGCTACATATGGACCAGAGAGCTCACATCAACCACTTAGAAGGTCTTCAAGGGAGAAGAAGAAACCAGAGAGGTTTGGTTATGATACTTCTTTGGTCACCAAGCACTCAATCTACATTGCAAAGGATTCAACCAATGAAGAACCTACCACATTTGAAGAAGCACAAAGCAAGAAAGCTTGGAGAGATGCAATGGATGAAGAAATGGAAGCCTTGAAGGAGAATGACACTTGGGAGCTTGTACCTAACAAGCCATCTATGAAGATAATTGGATCTCGATGGATATACAAAATCAAGAGGAATCCAGATGGAAGTATAAATAGACACAAAGCAAGGTTAGTTGCTAAAGGGTTTGCTCAAACCCATGGTATTGATTATGAGGAGACTTTCTCTCCTGTTGCAAAAATGCCTACAATTAGGGTTCTCATTAGTCTTGCTGCATCTAGAAATTGGAATCTTTATCAACTTGATGTAAAGAATGCTTTCTTGAATGGATGGATTTCTGAGGAAGTGTATATGGCACAACCTCCTGGATATGAGGATGCACATCATCCTAACTATGTATGCAAACTAAAGAAAGCTTTGTATGGATTGAAGCAAGCTCCAAGAGCTTGGAATTTCAGATTGGTGACTTATTTGCAGGACCAAGGATTCAAAGCTAGCAAGGCGGATACCTCTTTGTTCATAAAGAGGAATGGATCTGAAGTGATCTATTTATGTGTGTATGTTGATGATATTATTATCACAGGCAATGATCTTGAAGGAATCAAACAGGTAAAGAGTCAAATGAAGGAGGAGTTCAAAATAAGTGACCTCGGACAACTCACTTATTTTCTTGGATTGGAGTTGATCTACACAGATTCAGGTATATACATCACACAAAGGAAGTATGTCCATGACATGCTCGTCAAGTTCAAGATGGAAAATACCAAGTGTGCAGGTACACCTATGGAGCAAAATCATAAGCTTAGTGCTTATGAAGGAGAGCCAATTGAAGACATCACAAGCTATCAAAGCTTGGTTGGAAGTTTGAACTATGCAACACTCACAAGGGTGGATATATGCTATAGTGTTAGCATATTGAGTCAGTTTATGCATAAGCCGAGAAGACCACATATGGAAGCGGCCAAGAGAGTCCTCAAGTACCTAAAGGGGACCATGAATGAAGGTTTGTTCTATTCATATACTTCAGATATTGAGCTAAAGGTCTACTCAGATGCAGATTGGGCCGGATCTAAAGATGATAGAAGAAGCACATCAGGGTATATATCATTTGCAGGTTCAAAAATCATTTCTTGGTCATCGAAGAAGCAACCAACCGTGGCATTATCTTCAACTGAAGCAGAATATAGAGGTTTGGCTAATGCAACTCAAGAAATCATGTGGTTAAAGTCTTTGTACACAGATCTTGGACTTCATTCTTCAACACCTCATATTTTTGGAGACAACACAAGCTCACTACATCTAGCAGCTAATCCGGTATACCATGCTAGAACCAAGCATATTGAAGTCCACTACCATTACGTAAGGGAGAAGCTAATGAGCAAAGATATTCAACTATCTTATGTCTCTACAGATATGCAATGTGCCGACATGTTGACTAAAGCTCTTGATGGTATGAAGTTAAGTAGATTCAAGTTGATGATTGGCTTGCAGGAAATCAAGGACAATTGAAGACTTATTTGGAGGCCAAGCATGTTAGGCTTGAGGGGGAGCTGTTGGTGCATTTTACCCAAGCCTACATGCTTGATATATTTGATATTATCCTCATTTGTAAGTCACATGAGTAGTCATGTGAACACCTCTTGTAAAAGAATACATTTTATCTCTTGTAAATGGAAAAAGAAAAAAAGGAAAGGGATGGCTTACCTCATCCATGATGTAAAAGCAAATTCATAGCTCCAACTACCAAAATCACGAATTTTTGAGCTGAGGGAATCTCTCCTAACTTTGGGGATCACTTTTAGGTGGAGCCATTCGAATTCGAATTCAAAACTCCCTCCAAGAATAGCTATAAAAGGAGCAAGAAGGAAGAGGCGATTAGCAAGCCTTGTACGTGACCACTTCATGTCATTTTGTAGAGATTGAAGAGCTTACTCCATAGCTCTATCATTCTACTCCCATTGTGCAAAGATTCATTGCCAATGTGGTTGTAATCATATGTGAATCTATACATTTATTATCATCTACTTCTCTGTTTTGTTCTCTGCTATACTCACTCAGAGCAGTACCTTCAGAAGGTCATATCTCGAGTTCTACTGATCCGTTTTCAGTGATTTAACTTGCGTTGGATAGCTTGTACTGTCTACTTTGTGCATATAAATTTTCAAGGTCATTGGATTAATAATTTTTGAGATATCTGCATTTTACTGCTTACTGGTCTATCTCTGCAGAGCCCCGAGAATTGTGGGAATGTTCCAGAAATTGATGAAACTTGTTCTCAGTGCTCAGTCCATCATTTGAAGTGTTTTAACTTGGATTGGGAAGCTTGCTAAGTCTATTTGCTATGCCCAAAAGGAATTTTTCTAATTCCTACCAGGTTGAGAGCACTGTTCATTGTTTCCAGCAGGTGTATGTCCAAAAATAGCAAGTTTTGGGAGCTAGTCATTTCGCAACTAGTCTGTCTTGACTTAAACTTTTGGGATACATGTTCCAAAGTACTTGGCTGATATTTTGGTGGATTTAGGAAGCTCAAAGGGTCTAATAATCAACTCTGAAGTCTCAGTTGGCTGGTGTGAAGCTGGTTGTAGCGGCACCTACTCATCTTTGGATTGCATCCACCATCTCTCTTCACAGAGATCACTCTCGAGCTTCTCATTTCTGATTTTGAGTGTGTGTGAGGACTATACTATAGCCTACACCTCTCTGCACCATTAGGCAATGTTGTTCATTCCAATGGGATTGTATACAAGTGTTCATTAATAGATAAATTTACATCATTCATCTCTGAGTTCTCTATTAGTCTACTCAAAAGTCTGTCAACTTGTCAAGGGCATATCTCGATCAATTCTACACCAAATTCAGTGATTCAAAGCTTTTTGGATTCAACTCAAAGTCATCTACATGCTGTCAAAGTTTGAAGTGATTCTATTCAGCCAGTTTAGAGAAATCTGCATCGAGGTGAACTCTGGTCATTTTCTGCTACAGTCCTAAAAAGTCGGGGGTATAGCTAAACTTGCTAAATTGATTTCTCTTAGCATAGTTTATCTTTTTACATCATTCTACTTGCAAATGGTAGCTTACTAAGGTCATTAAATATGCATAGAAGGAATTTTATCAATTTCTACTGTGCTGGTCACATTGAGTAAAACATTCAGCAGGTGTCAAGACATAAATAGAAGGTTTCCTTGAGTTTGTGAACTACAAAGTTATCTGTTTTGGTTCAATCATTACACACATCACTTCCAAAGTACATAGACCATTTTTTGGTGTTATTGGAAAGCTAAGAAGGTCTACTTATCAAGTCTAAAGCAAAAGAGGGCTGGTACAAAGCAGGTGTAGCAGTACCTACTCAGTCTCTTGGAGCATCCATCCATCTTTCCCAACAGTGGTATCAGAGCAATAGAGGTAAAATGGGAGATGGTTTTCCTTCATTTATTGATAAATTAGATAGGAACAACTATAAAGCTTGGTCTCTAAGGATGAAGACCTACTTACAAGGAAGGAGTCTCTATGGATACATCTCAGGAGATGAGGAATTGCCCTCATTCAAAGCAAGAGGATTGCCAACCAAGGAAGAACAAGAAAAACTCAACACATGGTGTGCTAAGGATGCATTGGCAAGGTCCTATTTACTCAAATCTATCTCTGACTTTCTTTTGCCACACATCAGAAATTGTAAGACATCCCAAGAAACTTGGGAAACCTTTTCATCATATTTTTCCTCCAATACAAGGGCTAGGAAAAATCAGTTGTGGATTGAATTCACAACACTAAGGAAGCAACCTAAGCAATCTGTTTCAGAATTTGTGACCAAGATCAAAGATGTTGCAGATCAGTTAGCAAGCATAGGAGAAGATATTGAAGAAGAACAAATTGTAAGGCAAGTGATCAATGGAATCAAGGTTGATGACAAATGGGAAAGCTTCACCACTGCAATGGATCTCTACATGGACATGCACACTCCAGATCTTACAACTCTCATGGGACAACTATTTACACATGAAGCAAAGCTCACCAAAAATGGAGATACATCCAAATTTAATAACTCTTTTGCCCTATACACTGATAAGAAGTCTAAGGATAAAGGCAAGAGCAAAAAAATGGAAGATGAAGGTTCTACCTCCCAAGCCAACTATGCAGGGAGAGGTAGATCTTCAAGAGGAAGGGGCAGAGGAGGTAAGCAAGGTAGGGGGAGACCCTATAACTCATCACCATGCAACATTTGTGGTTTATCAAATCATACTACAGATGAGTGTTTCAGGAATTACAAAAATCAGAGAGGAAGAGGCTACCAAAGAGGTGGACACTCACAATCAAGAGGAAGGTTCAACCATCACCAAGGCCACAACAACAATTACAACAACAATTACAATGGCAACTACCAAGGAGGATTCAAAACCAGAAAGGACTACAACAACTACACAGACGAGCAGGATGACTCTCTTCTGATCATGAACATGACTTCAAAGTCAGGTACAAATGATGACCACTTATTCTACATTGACTCAGGGTGCTCAAATCATGTGGCTGGCAATGTGGCACTACTCTCTGATCTTGAGGAACCAAAAGGTAAACATCAAGTTCAAACAGGTGATGATACAAAGCATTCTGTAGTTAAAGTTGGAAATGTTAAGACTTATGGTAATCAGAATTTGTTGAGCAGGGTACTCTATGTACCAACCATTACCAAAAATTTGATGAGTGTTGGTCAGATTGTGGAGAAAGGTTTGCAGGTCAGATTCAATCAATATGGAGCATTTGTGGAAGACCCAAGACATGGGTTCAAGGATTGCTAAAGGAGAAAAATCAGGTAGACTTTTCACTTTTGAGTTGGAAGATACAAAGAATATTGCACTATACAGTTATAAAGATCAAACACTTTCAGAGCTTGAGATTTGGCACAAAAGGTTAGGGCACATAGGAGAAAGAACCTTGAAACAAATGTGTAGGGACCAATGTGTGCTTGGGATACCTAATGTATCCAAGCAACATATGATTTACAAGTGTGGTGCTTGTCAATTTGGTAAGTCTCACAGGTTACCCTTCTCCAAGAAAGGATATATGCATGAAGACTACCTAGAGCTTGTACACACAGATGTATGGGGACCAAGCAAAGACCCCTCACTCTCAGGTTCAAGGTACTATGTGTCTTTCATTGATGATTATAGCAGATGGACTGTATTATACTTCATGAAGCACAAGGATGAGGTATTTAATTGCTTTAAAAAATATCTTGCATTAGTTGAAAACCATACAGGAAGGAATTTGAAGAGGCTAAGGTCAGATGGAGGAGGTGAGTACTTCTCCAATGAGTTTGAAAATTTCTTGTAGGACAGAGGCATCAAAAGAGAAATAACCACAAGGTATTCTCCTGAACAGAATGGGGTAGCTGAAAGAAGAAATAGATTAATTGTTGAGATAGCTAGATCTATGCTTAATGAGAAGAAGTTACCTAACTATCTATGGGCAGAGAGTGTATTTCTACTGCCACTTACCTCATAAACAGGTTACCATCTAAGTCACTTGATGGTATGACACCCTATGAAGCATGGCATGGTAAGAGACCATCATTAGATCACTGCAAAATATTTGGATGTGTAACATATGTGCACATTCCTTCTCAGATAAGAGGTAAGCTAGACCCAAAGGCTGAAAAATGCATTTTTATTGGGTATGATTTAAATCAAAAAGGTTACAGGTTTTATAATCCTACCAATAAGGGATTTATGGTAAGCAGAGATGTGATCTTTGATGAAAATGATTCTTGGTATGAGAATGAATGCAGGAAGGTTAAACTACCCTATGATTTGGAAGAGGAATTTCCAAAACTTGCAAAGGAGGAACCTACTCAGAATGAAGACTCAAGTTCAAATGATGAAGACACTATCAACCTTGAAGAATTCAAGGCATGGAAGTCCAAGGAAAAAATGAAGATGAAGAAGCTTGAAGACATACCTGAATCTTCAACTCAATCAATCAGAAGATCTCAAAGAGAAAGCAAAAAACCTATCAAATATGGGTATGATACATCTCTTGTTACTAAACATTCAGTTTATCTTGCCAAAGATTTGTCAAATGAAGAACCAGGATCATATGAAGAAGCAATAACTAAATCAGAATGGAAAGAAGCTATGGATGAGGAGATTGGAGCACTCAAGGAGAGTGACACATGGGAGTTAGTATCTAAGAAGGACTCCATGAAGGTAATAGGATCCAGATGGATCTATAAGTTGAAAAGAAATTCTGATGGAACAATTAATAGGTACAAAGCCAGATTGGTAGCCAAGGTTTTTGCACAAACCCAAGGCATTGACTATGAAGAGACATTTTCTCCTGTGGCCAAGATGCCAACAATCAGAGTGTTGGTAAGTGTGGCTGCATGAAAGAATTGGAACATGTACCAATTGGATGTCAAGAATCCTTTCTTGAATCGATGGATTTCAGAAGAAGTTTATATGTCACAACCTCCTGGCTATGAGGACCCTAAGAAGGTAACTTATGTTTGCAAATTAAAAAACGCTTTATATGGATTGAAGCAGGCACCTAGGGCATGGAATTACAGGTTAACTACATACCTTCAAGACCAAGGTTTTGTCATGAGCATGGCTGACACTTCTCTGTTCATTAAGAGAAGTAATTCAGAGGTAATATATCTCTATGTTTATGTTGATGACATCATCATTACAGGTAATGATGTCAATGGAATCAGGGATATCAAAAGCCAGATGATGAAGGAGTTCAAGATCAATGATCTTGGTTTATTGAAGTATTTTCTAGGGCTTGAATTAGTTTACACTAATTCAGGGATATACATTACTCAGAAAAAGTATGTGCAGGATATGTTGAAGAAGTTTCACTTGCAGGATGCTAAAGTAGCAAGCACTCCAATGGAGATAAACCCAAATCTAAGTGCCCATGAAGGTGATGAAGTCAAAGACATTACAGGTTATCAAAGTAATGGTGGGTAGCTTGAACTATGCTACTCTTACAAGAATTGATATTGCATATGGAGTAAGTGTGTGTAGCTCAGTGATGAGTAGCACCTCCTTTAATGTCAATCCGGGAAGACGTGAGGATGGTATGAAGACCTCGAGCCAGTGGCGGCACAAGTGCGTGAGTGAGAAGCACACAAACATGCACACACATACACACACACGCGCACACACAGCAAGACAAAGAGTGATAAGCAATGGAGTCTTTAGATTACTTTCAAGAGCTCTTACAAGCTTGTTTCAATTACAATCTAACCTCAAAAATGAGCTCTCTAGCTCCTTTTATAGTTTTTGACTAGCTTTGGCCCTGTCCAGACCTAGTGTCTGGCCTAGTTAAAAATTAGGTTCCAGGGCTTATTTGAGGGCTCAAACGAGATCTAAAAAATACGAAAATTGGCAGGTAGATACTTCTAAAGCTCCTCAAGCTCAAGGACTCCTTGGCTTGCACAAAATGGAGCTACAAAAAGATGAAATGGTATTTACAATGGTGTTTAGTGATGAGAATCACTTTTAGTTGGTGTAGAGGTTTTGAAACATTAAGGTTGCCTTAGTGCTAGATCTGCGTGAATGCTCATACGTACTTTCTTCCTGAAGAAAATTATTGGCCTATTTGCCAGATCTTCGTTGACTCCCTTGTCTGCTGCTAACACCCCCCCCTCTCTCGCGTCTGTCGTCCCTGACAGACCCTTGTTGTGAGGGTTTTTGAATGTAGTACTCGACGACATCCTGCGCTAGGTGATGTTCGGCAATCCTCAAGCCTTTGGCCAAATCTGTGAGTAGCGCATCCCAATCTACTGGCCCGGGAACCTCTGGATGTGGTATACGTAGCTTTTCGGAATGTAGAGCTTGTTCCACTGCAAACAACTGCAAGAGATGGGATGGTCTGGGAATGAATATCTCGGAGTGATATTCCCAGAATCCTGTGACGAACATCTCTTCAAACGTTTGTTTGAAGCAGGCCGGTAGATATTTGATGCGAGCGTGCCATGCATACACAACATTAATCGATGGGGTTGTGCTCATGTCGTATACAAGGTCCTGATTACCTTCATTAGATCCCAATGCTGAGAGATGCGGTTCCTTGATATTTTTGAAGGTCCTGAAGGTGACCAACATAAGTTCGAAAATTTTCAGGCACATTTGAGTCATGACATCAGGTACATTCTTGAACCGGACCCCCCAATGGCGAATCGTCGAAATCATATATCCAATCGTAGGTGGGCCCTTCGGGGGTGCGAAGTACACATAATTGAGCCACTTCTCACATCCTTTAATTGTCAGCACTGTTTGTGTGTACTCCGGCCATGATCTCCTTCGAAATACAGGGCAATAACATGGGTTATATTTGATGTACAAGGGCATGTTGTTCCATGTTCGGACCATTTCTGGGTATGTTTCGAGCAGCCTAATTCTCCACATTGGTTGGCGAATATGTCCCTGCTTGGCACTTTCTGGGATGTCGTCAGGTGCAAATTGGGTGGCAGAGGTGGTCTCCCTTGAGGTGTGGTGCTTGATCTCTGCGTTGTAATCTGCCATTAGTACGCAGAAGGGAACATACAGGTCGTCCGATGGGCTGATCCACCGATGGTGTGAGAGATTCTGAAAATAATCGGACTTTATTACCACCTCTTCTAATTTTGACATCAATGCGATTTGGACTGCCACCCTGTCATCATGCGTCGTGGCGACTTTCTCTAATTTTTGCATCCATTCAGGTGCCTCAATTTCAATTGTGTCCATGCCCTGTTCTGTTCGCTTACCCCCGGGTGTTGGCATCGGAACATAGGGATCTTCAAATGTTTCTTCTACTTCTATTGGCACAAGATCTTCCGGCTCTGGTTCTGCCAAGGGGGAGGGTTGGCGTTCATAAACAAGCACTTTCTTTTCCAATTCTTCAATTTTTGCTTTGAGCGCTGCTACTTCGTCAGCTGTGTCAACTGTGGTCGGTACTTCTCTGGGTGGTGCTGGTTGAGCTGCCAATTGCCTTCGTAGTTCATCTCTTTCCTTTTCTAAGTCTGCATGGGCTGCGAGGAGATCCGCATGGGTTTCCAAAATGATCTGCATATTATCCGAGGGAATAGCCTTAAATCTCTCTGGGTCTATGTCCTGTGGGGAACCTTCCATGGCTAACTCCAAGTTCTCTTCATTTTGTGTCTGCAGCCGTCTATTTTCTTCTAGGGCTGCCGACATATGCTTCCGTAATAGAGCCATGTTTCGGCGGAGTTTGAGGTTCTCTGTGATTTGAGAATGTAGCAGGTCGTCCATGTGGCGTCGCTCTTCATCATCTGCTTGGGGTGGGTTGGCTACTAATTGTGCATGTTGTTCCTGTAAGGTCATGTGCTGCTCTTGTAGTAGCTGCTTCTGCTCTTCAAGATCCTTAAACCGTGCTTGGAGATCTTCGTGGCTTTGGAAAAGCCTTGTATGTTGGTTGTCCAGATGTTGGTAATGTTGCTGAAGTTGGGACATGCATTGATACATACTATTAAATACATTATTAATGGGGATGGATGCAGGGAGGGTGTTATGTGCAGCGGGGAAGGGAAAGGGGAAGGGGAGTGTGGATGCAGTGCTGGGAAATGGTGAAGTGGGTGGTGGGGGAATGGGAGATTGTGGTGGTATGGGGGGAGGGAGAGGTGCGGTGGAAGGTGATATGTCCATAAAATCTGTGGTGGAAGCAGTAGTGGTAGTGATTGTGAATAGTGGAACAGTGGGTGTAGTGATTGTGGTGAATGTGTACAGTGGTGTGTGCAGTTGTGGATGTGAACTGCCCGAAAGTGTGGGTGGGGGAATGGGGATGTTAGTAGATGCCGTTAGGACTACAGTGGTAGTGGAGGTGTATACACGGGAGGTGTTGAGAGGGTGTGTGGGTTGATAGGCCGTTTGCGCTTCAGTCATGGCGATGGGTTCGGAGGCGGTAACGGTGGTAGTTACATTGGTGATGGGAGGTGAATGTGGTGGAGAGGGAGGAGAAGGTGGTAAGGGAGGTGATGGGGGTGCACTTGATGTATGGGCTTCCTCGGTGTCGTGAACGGTGTGTGCAGTGCCCGTGGTTGTGGGGGTGCCTTGTGGTCCTGATCCTAATACATTCATTTGTTTTCCCGTTCGTGGGGGGCGTCTTCCATATCTTTTCTCTGTCCTTCGTGATTGCGCTAGTGCAGTATGCACCGTTTCAGGTACTCCCAAAGCATCTGATATCATTTCCAGGGTGGCACGGTATTGCTCGTCCACTCCTTCCTCCTCCAGAATCTGGTTCATGAGGGCTTTACCTGCAGCTAATGACAGCCTGTGCTGCTGTTGGACTCGGTTCATCGTATCGTAGAGCTTCTTTAATGCGTTAGTATAGGCGGGGGCACCTTCCAGTACTTGTAGGGCTTCTTGATCATACTCTTGTTCTTCTGCTTCTGATTGTCCACCCCGTGCCTCCTCATGTGCTTCTTCTTCCTCGTCCACATTGACTACATCCGGTTGGCTTGGCTGGGGTTGGTCTGGGGCAGTTGGCTGTCCAGTAGCTTGCTCTGCTTCAACTTCTGCATTGACAGCGTCGATGATTCTAGCAACTTCTTCGTCAGTTAGATCCTCCAGAGTGAATCCATGCGGGAATTCCAGATCAGTCGGTATTGGTGGAAACACAAGGTTCGGGCCATCTGTGCTCTGCCTGGGTAACCTTATAGTAAATGGCTGCACTCTTCGAGGAAGCCTTGGAGTTGTTTCTGGTGTTAGGGTTGCACCACGGGGTTGTGCACAAGGCATCTGTACGGTGCCTCTCATCTTTTTAGAGGGAGGTCCGACAGCGGACAACCTGCGTTGAAACTCCTGTGCTCTGGACCAATTGAGAGCCCTCTGCACCGGTACATCATATGCGAGACATCTGTATACAATTCTTGTAAGTGCACAGCAACCATACAACACAGACTTTTGCTTCTTATACCATCTCTGATGAGCCATATGAATCTGGTCAATAATCCAATGGGGCATATTGATGGATAATTCAAAAGCATCCGCCAGGTAGAGGCTAAACCAAATCTTCTTCGGAGGCATTGTGAACCTGTCTTGTGCGGGGAACGCGAAATGTTGCATGACCATACGTAAATGAATGGCTATTGTGGGAGTCATTGCCACCATGTCCTTCAGTTTTGTCAGATTCCTGTTCTTCATGTTATCGGGGACCATGGTCTCCTTTTCCGTAGGAATGTGCATTCCGTGCATATCAAGAGCTTCTCTTACTAGGTTGATAGTCAAGCGGAAACGCTTCAGCTCATTGCCCCTTGTGAGTGATGGGAGCACAAAGGAGCTGTATCCTTTCTTGTCTTTGCTGGGGGTGAGGGTACTAATTAAGTATGAGCACCTTAGAAAATCGGGCTTGGGTAATTGGAACTCGAAATAATCATATAACCCAGCCTTCCTCCATATTGGCTGCAGTCCTTCGTTGTTCTGTAGCTTTTCAAACTCTCTGGTAAAGAAGTGGTATCTGCCCCAGCGTCCATTGAATTCTACTTCGGACTCCCACATGTATGTGCCTTCACCGAGAGGTCCAGCAACATCACTGAACCAGTGTGAGGTTTTACCCACCGGCATTGTGTGACCCTGTGGCGGATTCTGAATTGGTATGGCATGTAATGCCCGTAATGCCACTGGTCTTTCCTTTAATTCCTCTTCAACCGGAAGGCTTTCAATGTCCACAATTTGGGGGCCGGTGCCTGCCTGGGAGCTAGTTCCTACCGTATCTTCCATGTTACTTCTTGCTTCCTGTTTCTGTGAGAATATAGAAACATGTGTTAACATTGTACAGGACAAGAGAGAACCGTTGTTGTCCCCATTACAACATAATCATGAGGGTCGGGAGGAATTAATGGGTTAGTAAGTGTTCGGTGCGAGTGTGTGTGTGGTTAGGAGTTCGGTAGACCTAAGAGCTAAGTGAAATGATGTAGTGTGATAGTGATATGGTTAGTAGGTGGTCATGGATTTACAAATGGGGTCCGGGGGTTTGTTACACGTCTTAGGCTGCCAAATGCAGAGGATAGTTTTTGCTCTTGGTTTCATAGAGACTCTTGAGAGCATTATGGGTGTGTTGGCTTTGATATGAGATCTTTTAGGGACCCATTTACTAGTGATTCTGTTTGTGCTCATCGGCCTTGGTGTGTTCCTGTGTGTTGAAAACGGGTGGATGTCGGCAGTGTGAGTGAATGGATCACACTGTATAGGGGGTGGTCTTGGTGTAGTTATTTGAGCCCGCAAACAAGCCTTAGGCACCCAAATTTGTCTTGATTGTGGGCTGGCCTTCATCGACTTCTTGGGCACCCAAATAGACTTCGCGTTAGTGTTGTGTGGTTGGTTACTAACAAGAGGCTTTGCCCGTGTGGTTGGCTTGAGTGCAACCGGGTGTCCGCCTTTCCGCACCCACACTTGTTTCACTTGCTGCGACATTCTGGTGCGCCGGTACTTTTGGTCTCCAACATAGGTAGTATTCTGCTTCTTCTGCCTTTGATCCGCCTTTGGTTGCTGCCTCCCACTGGCCTTTGGAAAAGAAGGGAGTTCCGTTGTGGTTCTGACTCCTTTTTTGAGATCCTCATTCTTCTGCATCACATAGCCTTGGACAAGAACAGCATGGTCAGCCTCATGTGCACCCCTGGAGGGACCAGGAGTCTGTGCCTTTTCTAGTTCCTTGAGTGCTCCATTATTTAACTCAATTGTAATTCTAGTTCGATTCACCCATACCTGAAGAAGTCCACTTCTTAAGTTTAAGTTGACTGCTTGGGCATAAATCCAGTCTTGACCCAGGACGAGGGACTCAGTGAGGTCCTCATCTTGACACACTAGCACTTTAACTGTCATTGCCTCATCATGAATATAGAGGGGAAGTTCCACCTCGCCTATGCAAGGGGTTTCCACGCCTCCCAATCCTATGAGATATGCTTCCACAGGATTGACAGTTAATTGCAACTCCTGACAGTAAGACAATTTAACAGCACTGGTGGCTGCACCTGAGTCAATCAAGGCTCTTACAGTCCTTGCACTCTTTCCTTGTCCTATATCTAAGGTTATGAAAGGACGTCGATCAGTTATCCTTTGTGAGCTCATACCTGAAACTTCACACATAGCCACGTCATATCCCTGATCTGCATATGCATCTTGTCTAGGGTGCTCTCTACCTTGTCGTCTTAATTTCATTCTCCGTATGCGTTCTAGGGCTTCTGTTTGAGCTTCTTCGCGAATTCGCTTTTCTTCCTCTTTGCGTTTCTTAGCAGTGCTAAGTCGACTTAGCATTTCCTCTGTGAGAGGTTCCTGATACAATTTGACTCTGCATCCGCTGATATAATTTGGAAGAACATCACCCTCTAAAGTGGCCAGTTGTACTGCTCCACTTGTGGAGATCCTATTAATGATCATGGGTCCGTAGCCTCTCTTTTCTAGCTTTCTTGCATGTTGTTTCAGTGTGTAGACTAAAACTAGATCTCCTGCTTTCAAGCCCTTATCCTTCACATGGGCATCAAAGTATGCCTTCTGTCGTTTCTTTGCTGCATATATCCCTGCAGCTGCTCTCAGTCTTGTTTCTCCTAATCGTTCAAGGTCAAAAAGTCTAGAGGAGAGTTCATGACCGGTCCATTCGTGCTCTTGTGCTACCTTCAATGTAGGTATCAAGAAGTCCAAGGGTAGCACTGCGTTTTGGCCAAATACCATCTGAAAGGGGGTGGCTTGGAGTACCGTTTTGTAGGCTACTCGGTATGCCCAAACAGCATGGTGTAGCTGTTTGTCCCAATCAGAGCGTTTATTGTTTACTAATTTCGTCAGTACATTGCATAGGATCTTGTTGGTACTCTCAGCCTGGCCATTAGCTTGGGGGTGATAAGGGGCCGACTTCTTATGAACTACCAAAAATTCTTGGAGCAGATTTTCAATAACTTCATTTAGGAAGTGAGTGCCTCTATCACTGACTAGCTCTATAGGTAGTCCGTATCTAGTGAACACATTCTCAAATAAAAACTTAGCTGTTGTTTGAGCATCGTTCTTTGTTGTGGCTTTCACCTCTACCCATTTAGTTAGATAGTCTGTTGCAACAATGATATATTCTGCATGGGAACCCTTAGCTGGGGGATTAATAGGACCTACGAAGTCTATTCCCCACTTAGAGAATGCACGTCCACCCATCATAGGTTTCAGTGGCATCTCATCTTTACGTATAGGATACTGGGTTCGCTGACAGACATCACACCGTTTCACATAGGTGTGTGCGTCCATGTGAAGGGTAGGCCACCAGAAGCCCGCAAATAGGATTGCTTTGATCACCCGATCTGGCCCAAAGTGTCCTCCTGCTACACCTTGATGAGCAGTTTCCAAGATCTTGAGATATTCACTTTCATGGACACATAGTCGTAGGTAACCATCTTTACCACGCTTATATAGATTATCACCAATGAGTGAGTAATCCAGGGCTTCTTGTTCTAAACTCCTTTTCCTAGCCAGAGTCATATCTGGAGGGAATGTTTTTGTCCTCAGGAAGGATACTAGAGGTTCGCTCCAATCTGGCACAATGGATACTTGATAAAGAGTAGCGTGTTCCACAGGTGGTTTAGTGCAACAGATTGGGCACTCCTTGCACAGCTTTTGGACGTCAGCTTCCATAGTTGGCCAATGTACTCCTAGTCTCCTTAGTGTTTGTAGGGTTCGGTGTTTAGAATAGTGTTGCTCTAATGCACCTACATGTGCTAATTGCAACCATTTCGCATACTCATCCTCTTCTACACAACAAGCCAAGATTCCTTGATCTGTGTGCTTGTACATGCTTCCTGCCATGATGTGGTACTTTTGGGCTTTCACAACCTCTCTATTCCGTGTGTTTACTACTGGATGGTTAGGCCCGTATGTCAATACTGGCACTAGTGGCTTAGCCCACTGCGGCACCACTTCCAAATTAAACAAGTAAGCATCAGGAAGGTCATCTGCCACTCCTTGTGGGGCTTCTCCCGATGTGAGCCTAGAAAGATGATCAGCTCTTAAATGAGTTCTCCCTTTTCTCACCACTACCTCAAAGTCATATTCCATTAGTAAGAGAAACCATCTTACTAATCTTCCTGTATTGCATGGTTTGTTTACCAAGTACAACAATGCTTGATGGTCAGTAAAAAATTTAAACTTATTTGCAAGCAAATAGTGTCTAAATTTCTTGACTGCATATACCATGCCTAAGCCTTCTCTCTCTGTAGTGGTATAATTCCGTTCAGCTGCATTCAATTGTCTACTGGCATAGGCAATTGGAAGATCCATATTACCTTCACCAGTAGGTTGTGCAAGCACACATCCAATGGCATAATTGGATGCATCCACATGAACATGGAAAGGCCTATTCCAATCTGGAGTGGTCAAGATTGGTGCTGAACATAATCTTCGTTTAAGCTCCTGGAAGGAATTCTCACATTCATCCGTCCACTCAAAGTTAGTCAGAAGTCCGTACAGAGGCTTTGCTATGATGGCATACATGTGTATAAATCGTCGGTAATAACCACAGTGCCCCATGAAAGCTTGTACTTCCTTGACATTCCTTGGTCTAGGTAGCTCTGCTATGGCTCTCACTTTCTCTTCGTCAGTAGATATGCCATTCTTTGACACTATGTGTCCTAGAATTTTGCCTTGCCTGACCATAAAAACGCACTTTTCTGGGTTCAGGCAGACTTGATATTCTCTACATTTGTCAAAGATTTGTCTGAGTTCAGGAATATGGGTTTGCCTAATGTTGGAATGAGCACAAAGATCATCAACATAGACTTCTAAATTCTTCCTCAGGAACTCTTTAAATACATGGCACATCAGCCTCTGGAAAGTTGCTGGTGCATTGGTAAGCCCAAATGGCATTACCCTAAAGGCAAATATGCCCCATTCAGTGGCAAACGCCGTCTTATGCTGATCTTCTGGAGCTATGGCCACTTGATTATAGCCGGAGAATCCATCCAGGAAGCTGTACACTTCCTTGCCGGCTACTCTTTCTAAAAGATGTTCTGTGATGGGAAGCGGATAGTTGTCTCGGATGGTGGCTGCATTAACCTTCTTCAAGTTAATGCATACACGTAGCTTGCCATTCTTCTTGGGCACCACTACGATGGGGGATACCCACTCAGTGTGCTCAATTTCATAGATAAATCCAGCTTCAACCAATCTATCTATCTCCTCTTTAATCTTGGCAGCGTAATTATCGTTATATGTGTAGGGCTTTTGTTTAGAGGGTTTAGCGTCTGAGGTCATGGGGATAGTGTGTGAGCATATATCTGGGTCAACACCCTTCAAATCCTTGTAACTCCAAGCGAATACATCTCTGTATTCTCTTAGCAAGGCTATTAACGCATGCTCTTCTTCCTCTGTTAGGTCATGACCTATGTATGTACATCGCTCCTCCCCTTCTTCTAGGGCTACTACTATTTTTTTGGTGGTTTCTTTGTTATCATATGCCTCTCCTGATTGTGCCTCTCGTTTAGGCATTCTTATCATGACTCTCCTGTCGTCTACCTCATACTTCTTAAAATTTTCTGGGACCTCAAACAAGGATTCTTCCTCTTCTGGTGAGACTTCTCTCTTCTTTCGTTTCTTCCCTTCTTCCTTCGGGGTCACATGTGTTGCTAATCTCACATCATTTGTAAGCTCTCCATACCTCTGGGGTTGAAATTCTATTTCATGGAAGTATTCTTCATCTGATGCAAATGGTGGGTCCATAATGATTGACTCTAGATCGGAGTCACTTGCATCCTCAAATGCATCAGGGCTAGGTTCGCATTCTTCTAGAACTGCCTCTCCCATGATTGGCTCTATGGAGAAGACTGAAATGTCATAGCCATCCTCATCACAGTGAGGCGTCCATTGTTCCTCATTGATGGCTACATCCATTGTTGCTAGGATTTCTGCCCAGCCATGGGGTTCGAATTCTTCGTCAGGGAAGACTACAGGTGCATAGGCTGGGTCTTGAATTGATCTATGTGTTTCTTTTGCACCTACCTCTCTGGCTTTCTCTCTCTTCTCTTCTTCTACTGCAACCTTGCACATCCATAAATGAGTGTCTTCATGCATCCATGAGGATCCAGACCCTATGGAACGTACAGATTCCGTGTCATCTTTGGCTCTATGGATGGGGTTCCATTGGATAGGAGGGACATCTCTATGAGAGTAATCCTTGAGATTGACTTTGGTCGTAACACCTAAGTGTTGCAGGTACAAGGAATTAGTTCCCCAATCCTGTACCACTTGCAACTGTCGCATGAATGGTCGTCCCAAAATCATCTCATAGGCATGATTTTTGCTAAAGTCACATATAGCAAAGGTATGTTCAAACTCGACACCACAAGTGGTGAGAGTTATTCCTTCTAGCAATCCTAGGGGTCTCTCTATGTGACCATCGGCCATCTGCAATTTCATTCTCGTTGGCCTGAGTGCTGGCTTGCCCCAACGCTTCCATAGGGAAGTGGTGGCAATTGCAACTCCTGCACCAGAGTCCAAAATTGCCTTGGTGGTGTGCTTCTGGTAGGTAATGGGAAGATAGGTGTTCCCTTCTTCACCTTCACACATATCTCCTATCTTATCCAGGGGTATCTCTGGCACCGTTCTATGGGATCCTACCTGGGAACGAGCTTTGGCTATTTCTGGTACTTGTTTGGCTACATGTTTCCATAATTCAGGTTTAACCTTGAGTAGCTCTTCTAACTTGAGATTGCACTGCACTTTGGTGTTTCTCACTACCTCCGTGTTCCTAGGTATGATCGAGTCTTCGTTTCTTACCATGACCGTGGGTGCTCTCATGCACGTGGACTTTGCTTCCCATGGGCCTGTGAAATGGGGTAGCTCTTGTATGGAATTGGATTCAAAGTCCAATCTCTCGTGAGACTGGGTACTCTCATGTTCCCCGTAAATAGATGGGATGTCTTGTGGGAATTGGTCGTGTGCATCATCCACAAGTTCAAAGGGAGGGGCGACCTCAACTTCATTATCCCATTTATCCTCTTGAATTTCTCGTAGGAAGTCTGGTGCAAACCGATTCATAGAAGAAGTGTCTGGCTCCGTAGAATTAGGCACATAAGCAACCTGGGAAGGAGGGCTTATTCTATCGTTGGCTCTTTCCTCGCTCTCATAGATGTTTGGAGTACGAGCTTCCTGGGGAGGATTACTTATTCTATTACTTTTCCGAACAGGCTGATATGCTCCCTGAGGGGGAATGTAGGCAACCTGTGGAGGTATGTGAGCTTCCGAGGGAGGCTCATCTGCCTTTCGGGAGGAAAGATAAGCTTCTTGAGGAGGCACCTGGGCTTCCTGGAGAGGCTGGCTTATTCGTTCTCTTGCCCTTTCCTTTCTTTGAGGGGCGGGTTCCTTTTCTGATTGTGCAATTAGCCTCTCTATTCTTTCTAGCAGTCCATCAAAATGTAACTGCGTCTTAGCTGAACTAGAGATGTTAAAGAGACGACTGGCTTCAAACATGGTCTGAGCCAATTCCACCATTTTGGCACAAATTTTAGTTCGTTCAAGCTCTAGCTCGGCTCTAGGGTAGCATTTTTCATGATCAGTTATGGTTGGCCCTTCTTGAATTCTGGCCTGATATGCTTTAAGCATCATATTAAGGTCTTCGGGAGTGGGATCTGCTAGTACTGATCCTACTCTAGGGGGTGGTGGGTTTAGGTGAGGCGGGTTGGAAGGTGGCTGGTCGGATGGCGGTGGGAAAGGTGATGGTGGGGTAGTGTGAGAGGGAGTTTGAGATGTGAGTTCAGTTATCTTGGCTTTGGTTTCTCTTATGCTTTCCTCAAGTTCACTCATCTTTTTAGCCCATTGTCTTTTCATTCTTTCTCGGCTATCTTTCCACGCTCTAGTCCTTTTCTTGGTTATGCTCTCAGTTTCACTAACTTCTGGGCTTTTTTCCTGCCCTACACCCTGGTTTTGCTGCAGCGCTTGAGCTCTAGTGACTACTTGTACTGGTGCAGTGGAAGTCACACTCCCTGTGGAGTCCACCACTAACCCAACAACGTTGATAGGAGTGATTTTTGGCATATTATTGGGGTTCTTTGGGCAGTCTCGTAAGAGATGCTCTTTTCCACAATCTTGGCAGAAGCCTTGGATCGTCACTGACTGGGGTTGTGTAGGTGGAGGTAAAGGACAATCCCGAATGAAGTGATCTCCTTGGCATCTGTAGCACGGTCCCCTTGGAACTGGAGGTCTCACCTGTCTGGGTTGAGGTCTAGGGTTGGGGTTTGCATACATGACATTTGTGTAATCCGATTCCCAACTAGATTCATTTGGCTCTCCACTATAGTAGGACTCACCATGTTCAGGAGACTGCATGAAGTAAGCCTGGGGACTCTCAACATGCGTAGAATCGAAGCTATGGTCACTGGGATCACTTTCTGTAAGCAGTGGTGTTATAGGGACTATAGCTCTAGTCAGGTTTTCTTCTGCCACAGCATACTTTACCGGAATCACATTAGCTGGAGCTGGGGGTTGCTGTGCTAGCACAGGCTGAGGCCTTTGTTGGTTTTGGTAGGGTTGGTAGGTTTGTTGAGGCCTAGCATACTGCTGAGGTGGGTACTGGTTCTGGTATCTTCCTTGTTGAGGATATGGCTGTGGGTACGTCTGCCTAACGGTTTGCTTATTGTAGGGGCAATCTTGCGCGGTGTGATTAGTGTACCTTCGTTCTATCGTGCAATACTGGCTACCAGGATTCACTTGGGGTTGAGCCATAATGGGACATACATTAGCCATGTGGTCGCCACCACAAGTATAACATCTTTTCACTGGGGCAAATCTAGGAATTTGTTTACTAGAGACGCCTAATTTTTGAGCTACTTTTTCTGCAAGTTCCTCAATTGATGTGGATTGCGTGGAAGAGTGACTAGATGCACTATCTGAATCTTTGTAGATTTTGGAAAGCTCTAGTTCTTCCCCTAGATTATCTTCAATGTCAATGCACATACGTACACACTCTTCTATAGTCCTAGGGTCCTTCAGATACACATAGGATCTCAATTTCGTACTCAACAATCCATCCAAGAATAAGGCTACTTGTTTAGCTGGTGTAGGTAGCTCCGAAACAGGGCATCTTTCAAGATATTGCCTAAATCTTCTTCCTGCAAGTCTCACGGTCTCTTGAGGGGTTTGCTTGAAGCTGTGAATCAATGAGGAGGTATTGTGTCTTATGCCACTCTTAGAGAACTCTACAATGAATGCCTCTAGGAGTTGGTCTATGCTCCTGAACTGTCGCTCGTCCAATGGTTGAAACCATGTAAGTGCTGTGTTCCTAAGGGTTAGACCGAAGGCATTGTACTGCGTGAATAGATCCTCCACTTGTTCAGCTCTCAAGACTTGCTTGAATTCCGCCACATGATCATAGGGATCTCCTGTGCCATCAAAGTAATTCTTCATGGACTTAACTAGCTGAGTTGGCCTCAAGGTCCTTGTGTGCTCTCTAGGTCGTGGTAGAGGGAACTCCTCCGCACTTCTTTGATTCCTGTGAGCTCTAGGTATCTCAGGCTCTACTCTGTTTGTTTCCATTCTCGTTCTTTCTCTGCCCCCTGGGGTGGCAAAGCTTACTTCTGGCCTAGCTCTATGTCTGTCTCTTTGTAATTCATGAGCTTGGGATGTTCCAGCTCCAGGGTGACCATAGGATACATTCGATCTTGGTTGGGGAAAAACAAATTCACCCTTCCAAGTGTAAGCATGCCTATCATTTTCTGTCACCACAAAGATCCTTTCCGAAGTGTGATCTAAGTAGGTCACTCTACCTGGGCTATCCGGATCCTTAAACTCATAGATCATGATAGTTCCTATATCAGTTGGCTGATTAGATTTATATCTCCAAAAGGCTTCATCGGTTTCTCGATTGAGTAGCAAATCTAAGTTTTTATTATCCTGGGGAATCCACTCCGGTGTGATAATCCTAGTGAGAACCGATTTGCCTCGAGGGGTTCTAGGTTCTGCACCCATGTTTCCTTGTTCTAGGTCACCTAGGTCTGCTTCGGGGATTACATTTCCAAATTCGTCCGTCCTATCTAGGTGACTGGTGACTACGTATATGGTGTCTTCTTTGTCCAAGTATGCTCCGTTTTCAAACTTGACAGCTGGGCGCTCTAATCCGATGGAATGATCGGGATTCTTAATCTGTACTACAGACCTTCCTAGGCCATCCTCATAGATGCTAGCACCTAATCGGTTGGTCCTAAGGTATTCCAGCTGTGTTTTGTAAGGGCCTTCTACCCTGTATAAGTAAGGCACTCCTGAACTTCCCGTAAGTCTGTCCATGCCTTGAGACATCTCTGACTCACTGGTCTCAGAGCTAGGGTAGTACGAGTGGTGGCTCAACTGCTGGGCCCAAGACCTAGCAGTGTGGTTAACACTAGCCTCTGAAGACCTAAGGCTTTGTCTCTCCCTTACTAGATGCCGTCCTGATCTAAGGTTCATATGCCTAATTAAGTAGCCCGATTTTTTGCCCAGAGTACAACCTCGTTGCTGATCAATTGGTCTCAGTTACTTGATTCGTTTTTAGTGAGTTATTATGTTTATGATCTTGTACGGTATTGCGTCGTCAGGAATACTTGAGTGTTCTTTGTGCTTTCAAGTTGATCGTTCCACGTTAGGTTCTTTTCCTTTATGTTATCGACAGTACAAAGGTTAGGTTTTTAGCTTGGACTTGAGTCTTTTAGGTAGTCTTCAACTTGATACCCGCATATCGTCGCCCTGACTTACTCCTACCTCTTGTCGTTCTTAGCCTAAACTATGAATTGACAGAGGGGGTTAAAAGTTTCCAACCTTTGGTTTCCTGCTTGGTTGCCCTTCAGTGCCCAGGAAGTGTGTTCCCAAGCTTGCACTTACACTTGCTTAGAATGCCTTGTGAAGCTCTCAATGGATCTGTGAAAATTCCAAAGTTAGCTTAAAAATTTAAATTCCAAAGACAGAACCCAGTATTTTCATTCCTGTAGCACACACACAAACTTGCATAGTGATTTTTTTAAGAAAACAATTCTAAAGACCCCTGACTTTGATCCCCCTGGGTATGGTCAACTTCAAAATACCCTATCTAATAATCCTGATCTTAATTTAACTATAACCAGTCGATGTTTTGGTTGTGCTCCCCACGAGCTTTCCAACAAAACAAGAATCACCGCAAACGGATTTCGTATGAGAAAGTTATGTCTGTTCAGGGTTATCTCAATTTTAAACAAAAATAAAACCCTAATTTTTGGCCGAAAAGCCTGTCAATCGCGATCGACAGGTCTGTCAATCGCGATTGACAGAGGTGTCCGTCGGGCCTGTCAGTCGCGATGGACAGTGTCAATCGCGATCGACGGTGTCAATCGCGATCGACAGAGTCGATCGTGGCTGTCAATCGCGATTGACGGTATCAATCGCGATTGACACGTTTTCCGGATTTTTCGC
Organism: Ceratopteris richardii; assembly: GCA_020310875.1. Taxonomy (NCBI): domain Eukaryota; kingdom Viridiplantae; phylum Streptophyta; class Polypodiopsida; order Polypodiales; family Pteridaceae; genus Ceratopteris; species Ceratopteris richardii. The sequence continues at coordinate 8,584,112 of CM035413.1, read as the reverse complement.
CGAAATTTCAGTCAATCGGGGTTCTATCAGTCGCGATGGACGAGAGGCTACGCGCAAAAGTCAATCAATCGTTGACTTTCAGTCAATCGCGATTGATGGTGTCAATCACGATTGACAGAGGTGTCGGTCGTGGCTGTCGATCGCGATTGATGGTGTCAATCGCGATTGACAGGATCCTACGTGGCAGTGTGTCGATCGTGAGGTCTGTCGATCGCGATTGACGGTGTCGATCGCGATTGACAGGGTCTGTCGGTCGTGGCTGTCGATCGCGATTGATGGTGTCAATCGCGATTGACAGGGTCTGTCGGTCGCGGTTGTCGATCGCGATTGATGGTGTCAATCGCGATTGACAGGGTCTGTCGGTCGCGATTGACAGAGGCTGTCGATCGCGATTGACAGAAATACACGGAATTTTTCTACTGTTTCTAGTGTTTTAGGATGTGCTCATCATGCTTGTGCTAGTGGTGAACTTTGTTTTGCAAAATGATCGAATTTTCTGTCGATCGCGATTGACAGAGGCTGGCGACCGCGAGACAGATTAGACGAATTTCGTACCTGCGCAGCGTGCTGGAGAGGATGATGATGATGATACCTGCAAGAAACACAATAAACATGCAAAAACAGTGCACGCAATATCGCTCTCTCGCTCTCTCTCACAAGTAGATAGAAGGAAATGAGGTGGAGATGGTGATATGACCAAAAAACAGAAATTTTCGCGATGATGGAGATGGAGGTGGAAGATGGTGATGATGATAGTGGTGATGAAGAAAGTAAAAGAAACTCGATGAGAGTGAAGAAAATACCTACAACTCCAACGCGTCAACTCTACGTCTTACCATCACACGCTCGTCCTCAAAGCTCGATCCCCGGCAACGGCGCCAAAATTTGGTGTAGCTCAGTGATGAGTAGCACCTCCTTTAATGTCAATCCGGGAAGACGTGAGGATGGTATGAAGACCTCGAGCCAGTGGCGGCACAAGTGCGTGAGTGAGAAGCACACAAACATGCACACACATACACACACACGCGCACACACAGCAAGACAAAGAGTGATAAGCAATGGAGTCTTTAGATTACTTTCAAGAGCTCTTACAAGCTTGTTTCAATTACAATCTAACCTCAAAAATGAGCTCTCTAGCTCCTTTTATAGTTTTTGACTAGCTTTGGCCCTGTCCAGACCTAGTGTCCGGCCTAGTTAAAAATTAGGTTCCAGGGCTTATTTGAGGGCTCAAACGAGATCTAAAAAATACGAAAATTGGCAGGTAGATACTTCTAAAGCTCCTCAAGCTCAAGGACTCCTTGGCTTGCACAAAATGGAGCTACAAAAAGATGAAATGGTATTTACAATGGTGTTTAGTGATGAGAATCACTTTTAGTTGGTGTAGAGGTTTTGAAACATTAAGGTTGCCTTAGTGCTAGATCTGCGTGAATGCTCATACGTACTTTCTTCCTGAAGAAAATTATTGGCCTATTTGCCAGATCTTCGTTGACTCCCTTGTCTGCTGCTAACAGTGTGCTAAGTCAATTTATGCACAAGCCAAGGATACCTCACTTAGAGGCTGCCAAGAGAATCTTGAAGTATCTCAAGGGTACACAGAACCATGGTTTGTATTTCCCTTACACTTCAGATATTGATATCAAAATTTATTCAGATGCAGATTGGGTAGGATGCAAGGATGATAGGAGGAGCACTTCTGGATATATCTCTTTTGTAGGTGACAAACCAATTTCATGGTCTTCAAAGAAGCAACCTACTGTTGCTTTATCTTCCACAGAGGCAGAGTATAGAGGACTGGCTAATGCCACACAAGAAGCAATTTGGATTAAGCTTTTGTATACAGAATTGGGTTTGTTTACTGAGTCACCAATTACCTTTGGAGATAATACAAGTTCTCTTCACCTTGCATCTAATCCTATTTACCATGCTAGGACCAAACACATAGAGGTCCATTACCATTATGTGAGAGAGAAATTGATAAGCAAGGACATTCAACTCACCTATGTATCAACCAACATGCAATGTGCAGATTTGTTGACTAAAGCTTTGGATGGAACAAAACTTTGCAGGTTCAAATCCATCATTGGATTGCAGGATATACTTGAAGATTGAAGATGAAGACTTAAGCCAAAATGTTTAGCTTGAGGTGGAGTTGTTGGTGTAAATTGCAAGCCTACACATTTGGCTCAAAGGATGCATTGAAGTCTACACATACATGAAGAAGCATAGGAACATATGCTAGTGGTTAATTACCACTTTACCTCATTGTAAAAGTCAAAGTGACTTGGAATCTTTTGTAATCACCTACCAAAATGAGTCGTGGAAAAGTAGCTCATTTAATTGAAGGAATATATCCTAATATGTAGGAGCTTGATCATAGGGAGCCAAAATTTGAATTTGAATTCAAATCTTCACTCATTACATATAAAAGTGAACATGAAAAGTCGCGTGTAGAGAGAGATCACTCCCGAGCTTCTCATTTCTGATTTTGAGTGTGTGTGAGGACTATACTATAGCCTACACCTCTCTGCACCATTAGGCAATGTTGTTCATGCCAATGGGATTGTATACAAGTGTTCGTTAATAGATACATTTACATCATTCATCTCTGAGTTCTCTGTTAGTCTACTCAAAAGTCTGTCAACTTGTCAAGGGCATATCTCGGTCAATTCTTCAACAAATTCAGTGATTCAAAGCTTGTTGGATTCAGCTCAAATTCATATACATGCTGTCAAAGCTTGAAGTGATTCTATTCAGCCATTTCAGAGAAATCTGTGTCGACGTGAACTCTGGTCATTTTCTACTATAGTCCTAAAAAGTCGGGGGTATAGCTAAACTTGCTAAATTGATTTCTCTTAGCATAGTTTATCTTTTTACATCATTCCACTTGCAAATTATAGCTTACTAAGTTAATTAAATACCCCTAGAAGGAATTTTATCAATTTCTACTATGCTGGTCACACTAAGTAAAACATTCAGCAGGTGTCAAGACATAAATAGAAGGTTTTCTTGAGTTTGTGAACTACAAAGTTATCTGTTTTGGTTCAATCATTACACACATCACTTCCAAAGTACATAGGCCATTTTTTGGTGTTATTGGAAAGCTAAGAAGGTCTACTTATCAAGTCTGAAGCAAAAGAGGGTTGGTACAAAGCAGGTGTAGCAGTACCTACTCAGTCTCTTGGAGCATCCATCCATCTTTCCCAACACTCTTGACATCTTCAATGCTCAATGATGAACTCAGATACCAGTGATGGAGTATATCCACTCCTAGTTGCAGTAGAAGAATGATAGGCCCTTCCTAGGACCAAATAGTTCACTATCACAGTCCACCAAAAATAGAATTGCTCTCTGGCCCTGAAGACTAAACCTATGAAATTTTGCACAATAAAAATAGAATCTTTAAGATCTTCAAGAAGCCATAGATCACTCAATTTGGAGAATGTGAGCTATGCCAAACTCCTTGCACAAGACAGACCAAAATCTGCCCAAACTGGTAGCTTGCACCTATGTGTACCTTCCAATACACATATATTTGGGAATATGCAGAGATCATACCAAAGAGATTTCAAGCTCAATATACTCAAGGTTAATTAACACTTCATACTAAGATTACATCCAAAAGAAAGCTCACAATCATAGGAACAAAATGAGCTATCTTGAAAATGAATCGGACTACTACACAAAGAGATATGGGTGATCAAAGATCACCTCGTATGAGAAAACTCCAGAAAGCAAGGGGCTTGCTTAGCTAGGGGCTAACTTAGACCTGGAGTAAACACTCCTAATGAGAGCCTACAAGTGCTCAAATGATAGAGGATTATGGCCACGACTTTGCTCCATGTCTTTGCTTATATAATACTAAAAAACTGGTTGTAACTTTGAATTCAAAAATGCCCTCCATATTATCCCGAGATTTCTCCATCAATTAGGTGAGTAAAGGGCTGAGAAAAATTGTGGTACAGTGGTTGTATATCCTACAAAAAAGTGTGAGTGATAGATAGATAGATAGATAGATAGATAGATAGATAGATAGATAGATAGATAGAAAGATAAATAGATAGATAGATAGATAGATAGATAGATAGATAGATAGATAGATAGATAGATAGATAGATAGATAGGTAGATAGATAGATGGCTAGATAGATAGATAAATAGATGGATAGATAGATAGATAGATGGATGGATAGAAGGAAATATGGATAGATGGATAGATAGACAGACAGACAAACAGACAAAGAGTCACACAGACACAAACACAGACAGACACACAGACAAAAAGACACATAGACAGATAGACAGACAGAAGAATAGATAGATAGATAGATAGATAGATAGATAGATAGATAGATAGATAGATAGATAGATAGATAGATAGATAGATAGATAAATAGTTAAATAGATAGATAGATAGATAGATACATAGATAGATAGATAGATAGATAGATAAGT
>CM035413.1:8544661-8562161 GCA_020310875.1 Ceratopteris richardii | reverse complement strand
CATCAAAATGATAAGTTAAAGAGGAATTGTACTTCCTCAAAGACCCCTATTGATAGCAGTCAGGGCACCCAAGGACTGACGAGACAAGGAAGCCAGCAGAGAGAGTCAGAGCAGAGAGAACAATTAAGTAGATAGAGTATTCAACGTAGATCTGGCAGATAGGCCCTTCAATGTTTTCCAAATCAACATCCTTATAAGAGTGATTCTCATCACTAACAATCATTGTAAATACCATTCCACCTTTTTGTAGCTCCATTTTGTGCAAGCCAAGGAGTCCTTGAGCTTGAGGAGCATTAGAAGTACCTACCTATCAATTTTCATATTTTTTAGACCTCGTTTAAGCCCTCAAATAGGCCCTGGAACCTAATTTTTAACTAGGCCGAACACTAGGTCTGGACAGGGCCAAAACTAGTCAAAAAGTATAAAAAGAGCTAGAGAGCTCATTTTGGAGGTGATCTTGTTGTAGAATTGAACTTGTAAGAGCACTTTTGAGTAATCTAAAAGAACTCCATTGTCTCTCTCTTTGTTCTTGCCGTGTGTGCGCGTGTGTGTGTATGTGTGTGCATGTTAGTGTGCTTCTCACTCATACATTTGTGCCTTCACTTGCTCGAGGTCTTCATACCATCCTCATGTCTTCCTGGATTGACATTAAAGGAGGTGCTACTCATCACTAAGCTACACCAAATTTTGGTGTCGTTGCCGGGGATCAAGCTTTGAGGACGAGCATGTGATGGTAAGACATAGAGTTGTGACGTTGGCATTGTAGGTAATTTCTTTACTTTTCCTTATTTTTCTCCTTCTTACTTCACCATCATCATCCTCACCATATCCCACCTCCATCTCCATCATCCCAAAAATTTTATTTTTTTTATCATATCTCCTTCCTCCTTCCATTTCCCTCATTCCACTTGTGAGAGAGAGCAAGAGAGCAAATTATGTGCACTGCTTTTGCATGTTTTTTGAGTTTACTTGCAAGATTTGGCTGTCCCATCATCTCGAGCACGTCGCATAGATACTGGAAAGCTCGGTCTTGTCTCTGTGTCACAGACCTCTGTCGATCATGATCGACAGAAAAATTATTCCTTTGGTAAAACTAAGTGCACCACAGTAGACTAGAGACCTTGCACATCACAAGTCCACAAAAATTTCTTAAAAAATTGCATTTTTTTGTCGATCGCGATTGATAGCATCAATCGTGACTGACAGTGTCCATAGCAACAGACAGCCTGTCCATCGCGATTGACAGACCCCGATGCACACGTGTCCATTGCGAAGGACACCCCTGTCCATCGCGACTGACAGAAAAATCACGATTGACACCCCATCTCAACGAAAAAACGTATCCATCGCGACTCATAGACCTCGATTGACACAAAGCCACGGAAAAACCCCAAAATCTCTGTCCATTGCGATTGACAGCAGTCCATCGCGACCGATAGCAATCCATCGTGACTGACACCCCCTACCCATCACGACCGACACCCCCTATCCATCGTGATTGACATCCCAGTCGATCGCGATTAATAGCCATTTTTGGCCAATTTTTTAGGGTTTTTTTATTTAAAGATTTTTGCCTAATATTGGGCATAAATATTGAGCTATAGGGCATATAAGGAGGCTATAAGCAAATAAGGGGGAACAAAGCTAAGGGATCTCTAGAATTGTTTTCCATAAAGACAAGGGGCAAATTGATATCTGAATTACATGAATGAAAGTGATTTATGTCAATTGAATTTAATTCTTGAGCTAACTTTGGGACTTTTACAGGTCCATTGAGAGCACTAGAGAGCATCCAAAGCAAGGGCATTCTACAAGCTTGAGAACAGGGTTCCTGGGCACCTAGAGCAAGGGATCTGCAAGTGAGGTTGGAATATTCTCAACCCCCTTTGTCAATTCCTAGATTAGGCTACACACAAGTAGTGCTAGAAGTAAGTCAAGGCGACGATAGGCATCTATCAAGTTGAAGATTATTAAATACTCAAGTTCAAGCATAAAGATAGTCTCTTGGCGATCGATAACTTAAAAGAAAAGAACTTAACGTGGTACGAACAACTTAAAGTGCAGAAAGTCACTCAAGTATTCCCGACGACGTGAAATCTAACAAGATCATAAACACGATAATCAACTAAAAAAGAACCAAGTAATTGATACGAAAGAACTCAGCAACGAGGTTGTACCTTGGGTAAAAATTGGGATTGCTCAGCAAAGCATATGAACCTTAGATCAGGATGACACCTAGGGAGAGATAGACAGAGTCTTAGGTCTTCAGAGGCTAGTGTTAATCATACTTCCAGGTCTTGGGCCCAACAATTGAGCCATTATTCACACTACCCTAGCTCTGAAACTAGCGAATCCGAGATGTCTCAAGGTGTGGAGAGACCCACAAGAAGTTCAGAAGTGCCATACTTACAAAGGGTTGAAGGTCCTTACAAGACACAACTCGAATACCTTAGGACCAACCGATTAGGTGCTTACATCTATGAGGACGGCCTAGGAAGATCTATGGTCCAAATTAAAAACCCTGACCAACCCATTGGAATTGAACACCCAGCTGTCAAGTTTGAAAACGGAGCATACTTGGACAAAGAAGGAACCATATACGTAGTAACCAGTCACCCAGATAGGACAGATGAATTTGGTAATGTGATTTCAGAGACGGACATAGGTGACATAGAGCAAGAAAACATAGGTGGAGAGCCTAAAACACCTCGAGGCAAATCTGTTCTTACTAGAATCCTCACACCAGAGTGGATTCCTCAGGAAAACAAGAGCATAGATCTACTTTTGAACCGAGAGATGGACGAAGCCTTTTGGAGGTATAAGTCTGATCAGCCGAATGAGGTAAGGATGATCACTATCTATGAGTTCAAAGATCTTGATAGCCCAGGCAAAGTGACCTATTTAGACAGTACTTCAGAGAGGATCTTTGTGGTCATAGAGCATGGTAGGCATGCCTACACTTGGAAGGGAGAATTTATTTTTCCCCAACCAAGATCTAATGTCTCTTTTGGCCAGCAAGGAGCTGGAACATCCCAAGCTCATGGAGCTCAAAGGGACAGAAGTAGAGACAGGACAGAGGTAAGTTTTTCCAACCCCTTGGGTCGAGAAAGGATGAGAATAGAGACGGATAGAGTGGAAACTAAGAGACCTAGAGCCCAAAGAAACCAAAGAACTACTGATGAATTCCCTCTACCAAGACCTAGAGAGCACACCAGAACCTTGAGGCCAACCCAGCTAGTTAAGTCCATGAAGAATTACTTCGATGGCACTGGAGATCCATACGATCATGTGGCCGAATTTAGACAAGTCTTGAGAGTTGAACAAGTTGAGGATCTCTTCACGTAGTACAATGCTTTCAATCACACCCTTAGGAACGCCGCCCTTACATGGTTTCAACCACTGAATGAGAGGCAGTTTAGGAACATAGACCAACTTTTAGAGGCCTTCATTACTGAATTTTCTAAGAGTGGTATAAGGCACAATACTTCCTCATTGATTCATAGTTTCAAGCAGACACCTCAAGAGACGGTTAGACTCGAAGGAAGAACTTTTAGACAATACCTAGAGCGATGTCATGTTCTTGAGCTACCCACTCCAGCCAAACAAGTGGCTTCATTCCTAGATGGACTGCTGAGTACAAAGTTGAGATCATATGTGTACCTGAAGGACCCTAGGACCATAGAAGAATGTGTACGCATGTGTATAGACATAGAGGATAATCTAGGAGAGGAGTTAGAGCTTTCAAAGATCTACCAAGATTCAAATAGCTCTTCCAGTCTCTCTTCCAGACAATCTACATCTATTGAGGAACTAGCAGAGAAAGTAGCTTAGAAACTAGGTGTCTCGAGCAAACAAATACCCCGATTTACCCCAGTGAGATGATGCTATACATGTGGAGGTGGCCATATGGCGAACGTATGTCCCATTATGGCTCAACCCCAGGTGAATCCCAGTAGCCAGTACTGCACCATAGAACGGAGATACAATAATCACAACGCACAAGATTTCCCATACAATAAGCAAGCGATTAGACAAAATTACCCTCAACAATATCCACAACATGGCAGGTACCAGAACTAGTATCCACCACAGCAGTACGGTAGGCCTCATCAACCATATCAACCACCCTATCAAGGGCAGCAAAGACCTCAACCAGTTCTAGCACAACAACCTCCTGCTCCTACCAATGTGATCCCAGTAAAGTATGTAGCTGCAGAAGAGAACCTGAATAGAGCCATAGTGCCAGTAACACCATTGCTTTCAGAAAGTGACCCCAGTGACCATAGCTTTGATTCTACACATATTGATAGCCCCCAGGCTTATTACATGCAGTCTCCTGAACATGGGGAGTCCTACTATAGTGAAGAACCGAGTGAACCTATTTGGAATCCAGAGTATGCAAACATCATGTACACAAATCCAAACCCTAGACCTCAACCTAGGCAAGTAAGACCCCCATTCCCCAGAGGACCATGCTACATATGTCAGGGAGATCACCTCGTTCGTGATTGCCCCATGCCTGCCCCTACACAACCCCAATTGGTGACAATTCAAGGTTTTTGTCAAGATTATGGGAAGGAGCATCTCTTACGAGATTGCCCAAAGATTCCCAATAATATGCCAAAAATCACTCCTATCAATGTTATTGGGTTAGTAGTAGACTCTTCAGGAAGTGTAACCTCCACTGTGCCAGTGCAAAGTGGTCACTAGAGCTCAAGCATTGCAGCAAAACCAAGGTGTAGACCAGGAAAAGAGCCCAAATGTTAGTGAAATGGAGGAAAGATAGTAGAGAATGAGACGCAGTTGCACTTTGATGGACTGCTAAAAAGATTGAAGAGGCTAATTGCACAATCAGAAAAGGAACCCACCCCTCCAAATAAGGGCAAGGCAAGTGAAAGAGTAAGCCTTCCTGCCTAGGATGCCTATGTGCCCAACTCCACAGAGTCAGACACATCTTCTTCTATGAATCGGTACTCACCAGAATACCTACGAGAGATTCAACAAGAAAAATGGGCTAAAGAGAGTGAAGTACCTCCTCCCTTTGAACTTGTGGATGACGCGCATGATCAATTCCCACAAGATATTCCCTCCATTTATGGAGAGCAAGAGAGTGCACAATCTCAAGAGAGATTAGACTTTGAGTCTAATTCTTTACATGAATTACCCCACTTCACGGGCCCATGGGAAGCTAAGTCTACTTGTATGAGAGCACCCACGGTCATGGTAAGAAACGAAGAGTCAGTCATACCTAGGAACATGGAGGTAGTGAAGAATACTAAGGTGCATTGTAATCTCACTTTAGAAGAGCTACTCAAGGTTAGGCCAGAATTGTGGAAACATGTAGCCAAACAAGTACCAGAGGTAGCTAAACTGCGTTCTTAGGTAGGTTCTCATAGAACAGTGCCAGAATTACCTCTAGACAAGATAGGAGATATGAGTGAAGGAGAAGAAGGAAACACCTATCTTCCCATCACCCATCAAGGGTACACAACCAAGGCAATTCTGGACTCAGGTGCAGGAGTTGCGATTGCTACCACTTCCCTATGGAAACATTGGGGCAAGCAAGCACTTAGACCAACGAGAATGAAATTGCAAATGGCCGATGGTCACATTGAGAGACCCTTAGGGCTGTTAGAAGGAATCACTCTCACTATTTGTGGTGTTGAGTTCAAGCATATGTTTGCTATTTGTGACTTTAGCAAAAATCATGCCTATGAGATGATTTTGGGAAGACCATTTATGCGACAGTTACAGGTGGTACAGGATTGGGGAACCAACTCCTTGTATTTGCAACACTTAGGTGTCACGACCAAAGTGAATCTCAAAGATTACTCTCAATGGAATCCCATCCATAGAGCCAAAGATGATACAGAGTCAGTGAATTCCATAGGATCAGGATCCTCATGGATGCATGAAGACACCCACTTATGGATGTGCAAAGTGGAAGTAGAAGAAGAGAAGAGAGAAAAATCCAGAGAGGTAGATGCAAAGGAAACACATAGATCAATTCAAGACCCGGCCTATGCACCTGTAGTATTCCCTGATGAAGAATTTGAACCTCATGGCTGGGCAGAAATTTTAGCAACAATGGATGTAGCCATCAATGAAGAACAATGGACACCCCACTGTGACGAGGATGGCTATGACATTTCAGTTTTCTCAATAGAACCAATCATGGGAGATTCGGTTTTAGAAGAATGCGAACGTAACCCTGATGCATTTGAAGATGCAAGTGACTCCGACCTAGAGTCTCTCATTATGGACCCACCTTTTGCATCAGATGAAGAATACTTCTATGAAGTAGACGTTCGCTCCTAGAGACATGAAGAGCTCACAAATGATGTAAGGCTAACCACACAAGTGGCCCCCAAGAGTGAAGGCAAGAAAAGGAAGAAGAAAGGAGTCACACCAGAGGAAGAAGAGTCTTTGTTTGAGGTCCCTGACAATTTTAGAAAGTATGAAATAGATGATAGGAGAGTCATGATAAGAATGCCCAAACGGGAGGCACAATCAGGAGAGGCCTATGATAACAAAGAAACCACCAAGAAATTAGTTGTAGCCATAGAAGAAGGAGAAGAAAGATGCACATACATAGGACATGACCTGATGGAGGAAGAAGAGCATGAGCTAATAGCCTTGCTAAGAGAATATAGAGATGTATTTTCTTGGAGCTACAAGGACTTGAAAGGCGTAGACCCTGACATATGCTCACACACAATCCCCATGACCTCAGATGCCAAACCATCTAAGCAAAAGCCATACACCTATAATGATAACTACACTGCTAGGATCGAGGAGGAGATAGATCGCTTGGTTGAAGCCGGATTCATCTATGAAATTGAGCACACTGAGTGGGTATCCCCCATTGTAGTGGTGCCCAAGAAGAATGGAAAGCTATGTGTGCATTAACTTGAAGAAGGTTAATGCAGCCACTATTTGAGATAACTATCCGCTTCCTATCACGGAACATCTCTTAGAAAGAGTAGTAGGCAAGGAAGTATACAGCTTCCTTGATGGATTTTCTGGTTACAATCAGGTAGCCATAGCTCCAGAAGATCAGCATAAGACAGCTTTTGCCACTGAGTGGGGCATATTTGCTTTTCAGGTAATGCCATTCGGGCTTACCAATGCTCCTGAACCTTCCAAAGATTGATGTGCCATGTGTTTAAAGAGTTCTTGAGAAAGAACTTAGAGGTCTATGTTGACGATCTTTGTGCTCATTCCAACATTAGGCAAACACATATTCCTGAACTTAGGCAAATCTTTGACAAATGTAGAGAATATCAAGTCTGCTTGAACCCAGAAAAGTGTGTTTTCATGGTCAGGCAAGGCAAGATTCTAGGACACATAGTGTCAAAGAATGGCATATCTACGGACGGGTCAAAAGTTAGAGCCATCGCAGAGCTACCGAGACCCAAGAACATCAAGGAAGTACAAGCTTTCATGGGGCATTCTGGATATTATCGATGTTTTATACACATGTATGCCATCATTGCAAAGCCTCTGTATGGACTTTTAACCCATTTTGAGTGGATTGAAGAGTGTGAGAACTCCTTCAATGAGCTTAAACGACAATTATGTTCAGCACCAATCTTGACCACACGAGATTGGAATAAACCCTTTCATGCTCATGTGGATGCATTCAATTATGATATTAGGTGTGTACTTGCACAACCTACTGGTGAAGGCAATATGGATCTTCCAATTGCCTATGCCAGTAGACAGTTGAATGCAACTGAACAAAATTATACCACTACTGAGAGAGAAGGATTAGGCATGGTATATGCAGTTAAGAAGTTTAGACACTATTTGCTTGCAAATACATTTAAATTTTTTATTGACCATCAAGCACTGTTGTACTTGGTAAACAAGCCATGCAATACATGTAGATTAGTAAGATGGTTTCTCTTACTCATGGAATATGACTTTGAGGTAGTGGTAAGGAAAGGCAAGACTCACTTGAGAGCAGACCATCTCTCTAGGCTCACATCTGGAGAAGCCCCACAAGGAGTATCGGATGACCTTCCTGATGCTTACTTGTTTAATTTGGAAGTCGTTCCGCAGTGGGCTAAGACATTAGTGCCAGTATTGACATATGGGCCTAACGACCCAGTAATGAACACACAAGATAGGGAGATCGTAAAAGCCCAAAAGTACCATATAATGGCAGCAAGTGTGTACAAGCATACAGATCAAGGGATATTGGCTTGTTGTGTGGAAGAATATTAGTATGCTAAATGGTTGCAACTAGCACATGTAGGTGCATTAGAGCAACACTACTCAAAGCAAAGGACCCTACAGACACTAAGGAGACTCGGAGTGCATTGACCAACTATGGAAGCAAATGTCCATAGGTTGTGCAAGGAATGCCCAGTTTGTAATATTAGACCACCTGTGGAGCATGCCACACTGTACCAAGTGTCTCTAATGCCAGATTGGAGTGAACCATTAGTAGCCTTTCTAAGGACGAAAACATTCCCTCAAGATATGACCCTGGCGAGGAGAAGAAGTTTAGAACAAGAAGCCCTAGACTACTCGCTCATTGGAGATAACTTATACAAGCGTGGTAAGGATGGTTACCTAAGATTGTGTGACCATGAGAGTGAATACCTTAAGATCTTGAAAGCTTCTCACGAGGGTGTAGTAGGAGGACATTTTGGACCAGATCGGGTGATCAAGGCAATACTATTTGTAGGCTTGTGGTGGCCAACACTTCACATGGATGCACATACCTATGTGAAGAGGTGTGAAGTTTGTCAGCGAACTCAGTATCCTATACGCAAGGATGAGATGCCATTGAAACCTATGATGGGTGGACGTGCATTCTCTAAGTGGGGAATAGACTTTGTCGGTCCTATTAATCCCCCAGCTAAGGGTTCACATGCTTAGTATATCATTGTAGCCACAGACTATCTAACCAAGTGGCTAGAGGTGAAAGCTACCACCCAGACGACGGCCAAGTTCTTATTTGAGAATGTATTCACCAGACATGGGCTACCTATAGAGCTAGTTAGTGATAGAGGGACTCACTTCTTGAATGAAGTCATTGAAAATCTTCTTCAAGAGTTCTTGGTAATCCACAAGAAATCTGCCCCCTATCACCCACAAGCTAATGGCCAGGCTGAAAGCACAAATAAGATTCTATGCAATGTACTGACGAAATTAGTGAATAATAAACACTCTGATTGGGACAAACAGGTACACCATGCTCTTTAGGCATACCGAGTTGCCTATAAAACGGTACTCCAAGCCACTCCCTTTCAAATGGTGTTTGGTCAAAATGCAGTGCTACTATTGGACTTCTTGATACCTACACTAAAAGTAGCACAGGAGCATGAGTGGACGGGTCATGAACTCTCTTCGAGGATTTTTGATCTGGAACGACTAGGTGAAACAAGACTAAGAGCTGGAGCAGGAATATATGCAGCTAAGAAAAGACAGTAGGCATACTTTGATGCCCATGTTAAGGATAAAGGATTGAAGGCTGGAGACTTAGTTTTGGTGTATACCCTGAAACAACATGCAAGAAAGCTAGAAAAGCGTGGCTATGGACCTATGATCATTAATAGGATCTCAACTAGTGGAGCAGTCCAATTAGCTACACTCGAAGGTGATGTTATCCCTAGTTACATAAGTGGATGCAGATTCAAACTATATCAAGAACCCCTCACTGAGGAGATGTTAAATCGACTCAATACTGCAAAGAAACGTAAAGAAGAGGAAAAACGAATTCGAGAAGAGACACAAACAGAAGCATTCGAACACATCCAAAGAATAAAATTGAGAAGGCAGGGTAGAGAACAGCCTAGGACAGATGCCTACGTAGATCATGGATATCATATGGCAATGCGTGAAATCTCAAGTGTAAGTTCTCACAAAATAATTGACCGACGTCCGTTTGTAACCTTAGAGATAGGACAGGGAAATAGTGCAAGAATTGTACGGGCATTGATTGATTGAGGAGCAGCCACTAGTGCGGTGAGACTCTCTTACTGTCAAGAATTGAAATTAAAAGTCAATCCTATAGAAGCATATCTCATAGGATTGGGAGGTGTGGAAACCCCTTACATGGGCGAGGTGGAACTTCCACTATACATTCAAGATGTTTTCATGACAATTAAAGTGCTAGTGTGCGAAGACGAGGATTTCACTGAGCCTCTTATCGTGGGTCAAGACTGGATCTATGATCATGCAGTCAACCTAAACCTAAGAAGTGGACTTCTTCAGTTGTGGGTAAATCAGAACCGAATTACAGCTGAGTTAGACAATAGGGCACTCAAGGAACTAGGAAAGGCACACACTCCTGGTCCTTCTAGGAGTACACATGAAGATGACGATGCTATTTTGGTCCAAAACCATGTGATGCAGAAGGATGATTGTCTCAGCAAAGAAGTCAAGGATACGGTGGAACTCCCTTCTTCTCCAAAGGCCACAGGGATACAACAACCAAAGTCAAATCGAATGAAGAAGAAGCAGATGACCTATGCTCGAAGTCAAAAGAAAGTACAAAGCAAGGTGTTCCAACCACCAAAACAAATGTGGATGCAGAAAAACGAGCATCATGGTGCGGTCAAGTCACAACCAGTGGCTCACCTTCATATTAGTGATCAATTACAGGACACTAATAAGAAGTGTTTCAAAAATTCTCCTTTGAAAGTAAAGTCTATCTGGGTACCCAAGAAGTCGATGAAGGTTGACCCACAATCAAGACAAATTTGGGTGCCTAAGGCTTGCTTGTGGGCTCAAATAGCTACGCAGAGACCACGCCGTGCACAACAAAATTCACTCACACGAACAACTGAATCCCACTCTCATTTGACACACACAAACACCTATTCTTCTTTGAGCACGGTTAGAATCACTAGTAAATGGGTCCCTAAAAAGCCTCATTTCCAAGTAGGCATTATGATCAAGCCCATTAGAGTCTCCACAAAATCAAAAACAAAAGTCATCCATTGTGTGTGGCGGCCTAAACCTTGTAATTTACCACCTGATCCCATTGTAAAATCACCCTGCATACTAACTGAATCCACACCGCACCTAACCACCTCAAATATCACATAAGAAGTGTCATCCACTAACCCCACATTGCACTCATGATCATACACACACTCACTCACCCACTAACCACATCACAATTCATCAAGTTAATGTTGTAACTAGGACACAGTGTCATCTTGTGTCCATTGCAATGTTAACATTCATTCATATATTCTCACAGAATCGGCAGCGATTTCTTCAACATGGATGAGGCTGCAGGAACAAGCTCTCAAGCAAGAACGAGCCAGCAAGAGGTGGATTTAGAGAGTTTACCAATTATGCCGGAGACAAATGAAAGACCATAAGAGTTGTGGGCCATCCAAATCATACCAGTAGCGGACCCCCCAAGTGGCCATACCATGCCTGTGGGAAAGACTTCCCACTGGTTCAGTGAAGTTGCAAGACCCTTGGGAGAGGGATCATACCTATGGGAGTTAGAGTTTGACTTCAATGGGAAGCAAGGTAAATACCATTTCTTTACAAGGGAATTCAAAAAGTTACAAAATGCAGAAGGTCTACGTCCGGTATGGGAGAAGGCAGGATTGGATGCATACTTCAGTGCCCGGCTCCCAAAGCCTGACTTCATGCAATGCTACTATCTCATCAATATCTTGACCCCAAGCAAGCACCCAAAAGGTACAAGATCATTTGTACTTCCATCTCTGACAAGGGGGAATGTACTTCCAAGAAGATGAGAGGAACTGTCCAAGTACCTTGTGCTCAACCACGTGGAGCCACCCTAACACCAGATGTTACCCCACCACCCCAAAGGGTTCGGCCATTCACACTACGACTTCCAAGACGCAGCATCGATGGCCCTAATTTGATATTTCCTCCCGTCCCAACCGATCTCGCATTTCTCGGTGGCGCACCCTTGGAAGAACTCACGAATGAAGACTTTGAACAATTGTTAAGAGACGTAGATCTTGAGGCAGAAGAGGAACAACAAGTGGAGAATGTTCAACCGCAGGCAACAACCTCCCAAGTACCTGCTACCACAGTTGAAATGGATGAAGAGGATGACAAAGATGAAGACTATGAGGAAGATGACCACAGACATCAAGATGAGCAACAAGAAGTGCCAGAACTGGTAGGTGCACCTGCATACATAGCTCAACTACAAAGGTTATACGATACGATCAAAGCAGTGCAAGAAAGGCATCAATTCTCCCTTGCATCAGGCCAAGCCTTGATGCAAGAAATGCTAGCAAACAACGGAGTGGATCAACATTTTATTAACACGCTCAAATTAGTGTCAGAATCGTTAGGAGTTCTGGAGGCTGTCCACACAGCAGTCCGCCAATCCGTGAGGTATGAAAAACACAGAGTCGACACATTACCACGAGCAGGTAAGACTATCAGAATACCCATCACATAACAAAACATAACCATCGAAACCACAGCTACCCCCACCACCACCATTGACCTCTCTGCTAAAACTTTTGTTCAGACATCACCCATCTGACCCCCGCACCCCCCATCCCCACCTTCTCCACCCCCACCACCACCTCCCACCATGGAAGAAACTGCAGTCATCACATCTACCTTCACTTACAACCCAACCCCATCCACATCCTTCTCCCTTCAAGATCCAACCTCACAAGACATCCTTTTCTCGTCCATCACCAATCCCCTGTACGCTTTACCCTTTTTGTCCTCCGAGCCCATAATTGGTCACCCCATAATTTTGAGTGTGGTTGGAACCCCCCACCTACGGAAGGCATCCTTTGTTTCCCAGCCTATCCCCCAATACGGGTACCCCCATTCCATGACCCCCACTTTCCATCTGAACCCTACACCTCATTCAACCCAATCGCACCACCCCAATACCCATCTTTCATGGAACCGTACATCCGCACTCCAGTGTCTCAGAGGCACACTCCTCAGATGCTCGCAACAACATCAATCTACACAAACACCACACTCACTTCACCTACCATACCAACTTACATGGTAGCCCCTACACACACCACTCTGTCCGACCCAATGGACATTTCACCAACCACAGCACCTCTTCCCACAATTCCACCATCTCCCCCTCCCCTACACCCTACCTCACCACTCACCATGTCTTTGGCAGACACATCATTCACTACCTCCCTTCCCATTCCCACTCCCCCTGCATTCCAAACATTCCCCCTTGCATCTCATAATGTAAATAGCACATTTAATACATTACTCTAGTGTGCACATCAACTACAACAAGAGTACCATCAATTGGAAGATCGTATCACTGCCCTCCAGGTAGAATCTCAGTGCCTATAGGCTAGAGTCAACACTCTAGAAGCTGATTACCAAACGCTCCTAGCAGAACATACCACTTTACAGCAGGCTCACACAGAATTGGAATCAGAGATATCGACGGTGGATGATAAAGAAGTCAAGGAACTGGAAAGTGTGCTCCAGGCGCAAATGATATCCAATGCTACACTTAGATGTAATCTTGGGCTATTAAGAAAGCATATGGCAGCAGCATTAGAAGAGAACAAACGGCTTCAGCAACAAAACCAAGACAATTTTGAAGCAGCCATGGAAGGAACCGCAGGAGCAGCCATTAGCCCTACCAAGTATAGAGCGGTCCCATCAGATGACATTCGTATCTTACTTGAGGAGCATGCAAAATTTTTGGAGTCATATGAAAAGTTAGAGGCTGAATGTGCTGACCTAAAGAAGCAGATCGCCAGTGTCCCCATAGTTCAATAGGAGCCGGTAATCTTGCAACAATCTACCGAAGAATTAGAGACCCTTCGGAAGCAACTGGTAGAACTCCAAGCACGTCTCTTACCATACAAAAGGCCACCCTCCCCACCTGAAGAACCAGAACCTGATACAGTAGTGGAAATCCCCGTAGATGATAGCTATGAAGAACCATACAAACCGATTCCAACACCCGGCGGCCGAGTTATAGAGGAAGGACAGGACACTTTAGAAATTGGAGTCCCATATTGGGTCAAAAGGGTCGAGAAAGTGGGACAAACACATGATGATTGTGTCTCCATGCAAGTTCAATCCCTCACAAACTTGGAAGAAACTGTGCTTCGATCTTCTTACTTTCAGCACCTATCCCACCAACGGTTAATTTTGTGCAATCCATAGAGTCCTTGAGCTTGAGGAGCAAGCATTAGTAGTACCTACCTATCAATTTTCATAATTTTTAGACCTCGTTTAAGCCCTCAAATAGGCCCTGGAACCTAATTTTTAACTAGGCCGAACACTAGGTCTGGACAGGGCCAAAACTAGTCAAAAAGTATAAAAAGAGCTAGAGAGCTCATTTTGGAGGTGAGCTTGTTGTAGAATTGAACTTGTAAGAGCACTTTTGAGTAATCTAAAAGAACTCCATTGTCTCTCTCTTTGTTCTTGCCGTGTATGCGTGTGTGTGTATGTGTGTGCATGTTAGTGTGCTTCTCACTCATACATTTGTGCCTTCACTTGCTCGAGGTCTTTCATACCATCCTCATGTCTTCCCGGATTGACATTAAAGGAGGTGCTACTCATCACTGAGCTACACTAAAAAACTATAAAAAGAGCTAGAGAGCTCATTTTGGAGGTGAGCTTGTTGTAGAAGAACTTGTAAGAGCACTTTTGAGTAATCTAAAAGAACTCCATTGTCTCTCTCTTTGTTCTTGCCATGTGTGCACATGTGTGTGTATGTGTGTGCTTCTCACTCATACATTTGTGCCTTCACTTGCTCGAGGTCTTCATACCATCCTCATGTCTTACCGGATTGACATTAAAGGAGGTGCTACTTGTAACATAATCCTGGTAGGAGATGGTTGAACCACACCCTAAGAGAGAGGATTAGGAAGTAATCCTCAACCATGGCTTTTGGGGCAAGTGGTTAGCCCATCACATTCCTAAAAAAATTTTATTGCCAATACTTGGGCAATCTACAGGGTAGTTCCAATCGCATGTTCTTGGACAATCATGGCCAAGCTTGATCAAGTCTGGTTGATACTTGCGACAAAAATAAAGACTTAGTCTTTATCTTTTAAGATCTCTTAAACTATCTTAAGCTTCTTTGCTTACCTGCAGGATTTAGAGGGATACAAGAGTAGATCATTGTCCTCAATGATCTACTCTTGTATCCCTCTAGCCTCGGTGATCAACCCCTTGAACTCCCTAGGTGCCCTTGAATTGATGTCCCTCAACCTCGCATAGTTTCTTGAACCTTGTTCGCAACCTTGGTCTCTTGAACCCTTGCTCTCAACCTTGGTGTCTTGAACCTCTTGTTCACAACCTTGGTGTCTCGAGCCCTTGTTCTCAACCTCAGTCTTGAACCTTGTTCTCACCCATGCTTGGTATCTTGAACACTCAATCAAGTACCACCCAAGTATTCCCAAGGAATTCACACTTCCAAGCTAGCTCATTGGAAAGTTCATTTCGAGAGCTTTCCAACGGTATATTACATGCCTCAATCCGACCTACGGATTGAGAGATACACCCCAATCATTGTAAGGTCCATCCTTGAAACCGACGCGCGCGCTTTCCACAATTCCTACCCTTTCACATGGAGGATGCCCAAGCGCCTTTTTTAGAGGCCATTGGATCATTCCACTTTGCCCAAGCTTACTTCCTACGCTCTGATACCAATGTAAGGAATTGAACTCACAACCTCTTGGTTAGGAATGTGATGGGCTAACCACTTGCCCCAAAAGCCATGGTTGAGGATTACTTCCTAATCCTCTCTCTTAGGGTGTGGTTCAACCATCTCCTACCAGGATTATGTTACACTACTCATCACTGAGCTACAACCCCCTTCCCGCACTTTTTGGAAAAAAATTTAGTTGTTAAATTTTGCCAAACTCCACTTTTGGGAGTAAGAAAACAGACCATTTATGAGGCTTCCCATGGATTATTGCACATGTACATGAAGTATGTTGTATAAATTACCATGGAGAAGAAAAAAAACCAAGAGAAATCCACATTTAGAGTGGATCAGAAGCTTGCTAAGAGCTCCCATTTAAGTTTTTGCGTAAAAGCAAAAATCTTGATTTAGGTCTCTTTTGGAGAGCGAATTAGCATGCACTAAGGGAGGATTTGGAAAGGCAAAAATAGACTCAAGCATCTTCATATACCACTCTCTGAAGTTATGGAGAGAATTTTAGCATTTGCTTGATGGAAGAATGCTTTTGGGCACCCCAAAAATCACATTTTCACACTTTCTCCAGCCCCTCCAACAGTCCACTAGTTTGGCATGTCCCACTTGGAAAAGCCATATCTTGGGCTAGAAAACTCCAAATTGGACGTGCTATGGCTCGTTTTGAAGAGCACAAGGTCTACTTTCAGTTTATAAAATAAAATCTGGAAAAAAAGTTATTTTTAAGGTCTGTACAGCTCAGCAAAGTTTGAACAGTTTTTGGCGACTCCCTTCTAGGAGCCATATCTTTCAAACCGGGAAAGCGATTTGAGTAATTTCACTTCGAGCTCTTTGCACATGCTATATATTTCAGTTTTTGATTGTTTTCAGCTCCTAAAATGGTTTTTGCAGGTCTAAATAGGGATTACAAATGCATTTTTGAGTAAATTTTGAATTATTCTAGTAATCATCTGACAATGCTTTATGTTTTGGGAAGTGATCCGATGTTTTTGGACACTTCAAAGCTTATGTTAGGACCTGAGGAGGAAGGTGCAGAGGTCTCAAAGCTCGTTGAGAAGGAATGGATGCATGCAATTCCACAACCAACACTATTGAGGGACGTATGCTTTATGTTATGGCATGTTATGTATGTACATGCATAGATTGGATTGCATACATCAAATGTTGATCATTGTTTAAATTATAAAAGTATGGATCAATAGGCGAGAAGCACACTTTTTGATTGTTTGAAGGAAAGAGGATTGCAGAAACTATATGGCTATGCAACATAGAGAATTGTTGCTAGCAATTGCTTTTATGTTTATTTATTTTCTCCACTCTTCACTACATACACCTTCATCAGTCAGGGGAGATTTGTTCTCCATCTTCATAGGAATATATGTAATGAGGGATTATGCATTACTTATGGAAGAGAGGACTAGATAAATTCAGCAGTTTCTCTTTTAAGGAAAGGAGAAAGTGAGAATCAGCTTAGAGATCCATGAGAGATCTCACTTTAGTTCAATGGTCTCACTTTAGCTCCTACTCTTTGAGAGAGAAAGAAGGAAAGGAAAACATGATTTCTTCATAGGAGAAGAATAGAGTATATATATTTTTTAGTCTATATTTCAGAAGGAATTAATTTCCTCTACTTTTCAATGTAACTTTCCTTCACATGGGAGTATGATTCTCCACTATTTTGGGAGGAAAAAGTATGGAGCGCTTATATATGTGTTCTCACTTATCGATGAGTAGAGCAAATGGATTCAAAAGAGTCTCTTCCAAAGGGAAAAGGAAAGTGGAATAGCTTCCATTACCAGAGCTCTTTTCCTTAGAAGAGATTACAGAGAGACAAAGAGAGAGTTTTACTTTCTCATTCTGGTT
>CM035413.1:8504661-8512161 GCA_020310875.1 Ceratopteris richardii | reverse complement strand
ATAGATAGACAGATAGACAGACAGATAGATAGATAGATAGATAGATAGATAGATAGATAGATAGATAGATAGATAGATAGATAGATAGATAGATAGATAGATAGATAGATAGATAGATAGATAGATAGATAGATAGATAGATAGATAGATAGATAGATAGTCAAATATACAGATAGACAGATAGATGGATGGATAGATAGATAGATAGATAGATAGATAGATAGATAGATAGATAGATAGATAGATAGATAGATAGATAGATAGATAGATAGATAGATAGATAGATAGATAGATAGATAGATAGATAGATAGATAGATAGATAGATAGATAGATAGATAGATAGATAGATAGATAGATAGATAGATAGATAGATAGATAGATAGATAGATAGATAGATAGATAGATAGATAGATAGACAGACAGACAGACAGACAGACAGACAGACAGACAGACAGACAGATAGATAGATAGACACATAGATAGATAGATAGATAGATAGATAGATGGGGAGAATGGGAAATAGAGTGTGTAGGATTGGAAGGGTCAAGACTATGGCTGGACGCTATGGTCTGTGTACCAGGCAAATGAAACAGCCAAGCCAAAACCAGGGCAGAATAAACGGTGAATGAATGGGTGCCGCGGTGGAGGGCATCATGGAATCGGCGAGAGCAAAGGAGGAATGAGTGGAACATGAGGGTGCCATAGGGAAAAGGGCAGCCATGTAAAAAATAGAAGAGAGGGTCAGCTATATGGATGTCATGCAACGGAAGATCCGAGGTGGGACTACGAAATAAGAAGAAGAAAATGAACGAATGAAGGACGGCAAGCTTGTATTGTGTGGGCATAGCATCAACGCCATATAGTAAATTGCAGAAAGTTGTGGTCTCGTCTCGAGATAACCCCGAGTAGAGGGACGGTGGAGCATGAAACGAAGAGGATCTAGAACCTATGCCTGCAGCTATGATCGCAGGGGTCAGCGAACCGGAGGGAAAATGAGGGAAGTCAAGCAGCGCTGTGCGAATATCGGACCCCTCAACCTCGGATAAGAGGAGGGAGGCTAGTCGCCAAAGACCAGCCTGACGGAGGCATCCCTGAGGAAGTAGATCGATGAGGAGGATCGGAGGCAAGGCTAAGTGCAGGCGGATGGATAGGGATGAAGATGAGTCTCTATGGTCAATGATGGATGACGACGGTGGACGGGGAACAGGAGAGGTGGAATGGCTATCGGAGCTGCATGCAGGATGGCCACTAGAACCATCTGAGTGCGTCGGCACGGCTGTGGTAGCCGCAACAGGAAGGTGGTGACCAGGGGGAAGGGTCCCGGGGCTATACATCGAGGAACCAGAGAGGGAGAAGCATGGAAGGGAAACCGCAAAAGGCTGACTACCCTGGAAATGGGGAGTTGTGGAAAGTGTAGTAGGGCGTGGAAATGGTGCACGAGGAACGGAGTGGACCATGGAGGGGAGGGAAGAGGGTAGGGAGGCCCTAGGGGCGGGGTGTAGGGTGGCGACAGGGACGGTGGGGGTGGATGCCAGAGGGGCGGAATGGGACGAGGCCATAAAAATAGGAGGGCCTACCTCTGAATGGATAGGCCCGAAGGCCAAGGCCGAAGGAGTAAGCTCTGAGTACGCCTCGGTAGCCAGGGATGAATCCTGCTGGGGAGCGGAAGATGCCATATATGCAGATCAAGAACGTGGGTCACAAAAGTGTTGCAACCACAGAGAGCAATTGTCTATGAAGTCAGCTCTAAAGTGAACATGGGTAAAACATAGAAAAAACATCAAAACTAGTAGCACAGAACCCAAAAATTGGATTCTTCACGATCGAATATCCTTAAAACGGCTGTGAAAACGTCAAAAACGGAGGGGAACATGATTAAATACAGAAATATACAGAGAGAATAAGAAGGGGGGAGGAAATAAAGAAAAAATAAACCAAAATATAAATAAAAATAAAAATTTATGAAAAAGAAATATATAAAACACTAAAATACAATAGTTAATGAGAATATATACAAAAAATAAAAATAAATAAATAAGAAATATAAAAATAAAAAATAAAAATAAAAATAAAATAAAATAAAATAACAAAATATAAAAGAAGAAAATTAAATTTAAAAAAACAAAAAGGAAAATACCTAGATAATTCCAACGCTGGTGGTGAGACTTACGATGGAAAGTATGGGTTTATATAGGGGCGAGGGGGGGGGGGGGGGGGGGATGTGTCAGAACGAGGGGCAGGGGGGGGGGGGAGGGGGGGATGTGTCAGAACGGGGGGCGGGGGGATTTTTCTTTTTTGGGAAAAAATATCCAAAAAGAGAGAAAATTGGAGAAAAATCCAAAAAAATGCCAAAAAATTCTGAAAAAAATCTCATAAAATTTTCTACAGGGCTAGGCTTAATTTCCATACTCAAAACCACAATGAGTTTCCTTTCTTCCTCCTATTTGGCAATAAAATGACATCTAAAAAGGATAAAAATGCTAAAAAAAATGCTAAAAATGCTAGAAAAATTTTCCAAAAATACCCAAAAATTGTACTTTTGCAGCAGTTATGAAATGCCTTTGAGGTTTGCTAAAAACTCAAGGAACAATTATGAAATTGATAAAGAAAACTACTAAAATTGAGCAAAATGAGATGAGAAAGCTATGTACAACCTAGACAGATTTTGCAGTTCCAGGTGATCCATACTTCTTCAAGTGTGTTGATGGTAGGCCTTGAGCCTTGATATGTTGACCAGTGGCAAGGCCTCTCCTTTCAGCGTCTCTAACTCCACAGCACCCCAATTCAGCATTGTTTTGACTCGATAAGGTCCTTCCCAGTGTGGAAGCCATTTACCTCTCAATTGTGTATGAAGATGAGGTCTATGAAGAAGAACTAACATGCCTGGTTCTATGTTGTTGTTCCACAGATGTCGATCATGTGCCTCATTCCTCTTCATCTGAGTCTCTATCAATTGTTTTGTTGCTAGTAGACAAATCTCCTCCACTTTATGTAGTGCTCCAAGCCTCTGAGAGACATCACAATCTTTCTTGCCCTGCATGAATGCTATTTTAGGTGATCCATGTAAAAATTCAAAGGGCTCAATGGGCAATATGCCATAAACCAGTTGGAATGGAGAATATCCCGTGGCCTCTTTGTAAGCTAACATGTATGCCCATAGGGTACCTTGATAAGCAATGCCCCAGGAAGTGGGTTGTAACATACACTCCTTCCTTAACATTGAAATTAAAACCTTATTGGTCGATTCAGCCTGTCCATTGGCTCTTGGATAGTAGGCACAAGAGGTCCTATGTAGAATTCTATACCTGTTGAAAATTTCCTGCAGGACCTTATTGACAAAATGGGTACCCTCATCTGTACAAATTTCAAGTGGACATCCAAACCTGCAAATGATGCTACTGTAAATGAAATCAGCAACAGTTTGGGCAGTGCAGTCGGGGGAGGCAATAGCTTCAGCCCACTTTGTCGCATAATCTGTAGCTATCAAGAGATTAAATAGTGTAGGCCACCATAGACTAGCATCCCGTATCCTCTGACTCATTATATGCCCTGGAAGGTGCCCACCACCTGTTCCTTCATGAGCAGATTGAAGTACTTCTCTCACTTTTGCTTCTTCCAAGAACTTCCTAAACCTGTCATCCTTTCCTTGTCTATATAATTTATCTTCAATGAAGGTATACGGTCTACTCTTGATTAGGAGCCTCTTCCTTTGCACAGCACTAGCCTTTTCTGGATACACACCAGTTTTAATGAAATTCTTGATATCATAATACCAACCTTGAGCTTGTATAGCGAACAGATGAGCATCTCGAAAATCGTCATTGATTCCACTAGCTTGATCCATCATATTGATTCTGGATAGGTGATCCGCCATAACATTTTCTTTACCTGGTCTGTGGACTACAGAAAAATCAAAATCTTGGAACAGCAATAACCACCTCCATATTCTACCAGTGGCTTGTGGTTTGTTGAGCAAGTATTTTAGTGGTTGGTGATGTGTTATAATAATAAATTCTACTCCCAGTAAGTAATGATGAAATTTTTGGATAGCAAAAACCATGGCTAGGGCTTCCCTTTCTGTAGTGTTGTAATTCCTTTCGGCCTTGGTCAAGATTCTACTGGCATATTGAATTGGTCTGTCCACCTTAAATTCTTCACTGGGTTGGGTCAAAACTGCCCCTACTGCATAGGCAATGGCATCTACATGTATATGAAAGATTTTTGACCACTCAGGTGTGATCAAAATGGGAGCAGACACTAACCTTGACCGTAATGTTTGATATGCTTTTTCCTCCTCTTCTTCCCATTCAAAAGGAATTTCCTTACCTGTAAGTCTAGCCAGTGGTCTAGCTATCTCTACATACATTTTTATAAACCTTCTGTGGTATCCAGTATGTCCCAAGAAACTCTGAATCTCTTTAGGAGATTTAGGTTTAGGCAACTTTAATATAGAAATGATTTTATCAAGATCTGGGGCCATACCTTTAGCCGACACCACATATCCTAAGAGAGTTCCTTTTGTCACAAGGAAATGACATTTGTTTGGATTGAGCTTTAGCTTAGTCTCCCTGCATCTCTTGAAAACATTCTGCAGCTGTCTCAAGTGATGGTCCAAACAATCTAAAGGAGTTTGCTTGTGAGAACCTGAAAACGAAGAGAAGTCATCCATGAAGATTCTAAGTGATTCTAGCAATAGGGGGCCAAAAATGAGGTTGACCATTCTGTTAAAGGTGGCAAGAACATTTCTGAGTCCAAATGGCATTTTTACATACACATATGTTCCCCAAGGTGTGATAAAAGCAGTCTTTTCACGATCCTCTGGGTGTATTGATATTTGATTGTAGCCACTGAAGCCATCCATAAAGCTATATAATGCATGTCCAGCCACTTCTTCAATGACCTGCTCTGCAAATGGCATTGGGAATCCATTTGGGATTGTCACTTTGTTGAGTGCTCTAAAGTCAACACAAATTCTAATTTTATTGGTATTCTTCTTTGGCACTATAACCATAGGTGAGAGCCACTCTGAGTGTTCCACAGGAATAATGATTCTTGCATCCTCCATCTTTTGTATTTCTACATAAACAGCTTCGGCATATTTTGGGTTGAGTCTTTAACTCTTCCCTCGTATTGGTTTGGCTCCCTCAACCAGAGGGATTCTATGCTCTCCATAATTGGCAGGCACTCCTTCTAAGTCTTTATAATGCCATGCAAAAACATCTGTATAATGAGTCAAGAATGATCTTACCTTTTCAAGGAGCCCTGGGTGGTTCCACAACCAAGTGGCTACCAAAATTGGCCGATTATTGTCTTGAGTGCCTAATTGTATTTCTTTGACAGGATTTCTCTCTACCATATTATCTTCGTTATCATCTCCGACCTTGTCTTCTTCCACTAGCTTTTCGTGCATTGCTTCATAAGCAGGGGTATTTTGGATTTCAATGTGTTCCTCCTTGTCCTCCATCCATCCTGCAGGTATTTCTTGAATTGGGAAAGAACATTCTTCACTAGAGTCTTTTACCTTGCCTTTAGCCTTGGTAGCTTCCTTATCTGTAGTTGTCATATCCTCCTCCAAGTTGTATTTGAGGGGTGTCTTCCTGCCCCTTCTGTGGACTGTGATGGATTCTCCCAATCCATCAACCTGGACTTTTTCCTTATCTTCATCATAACATTCAGTCATGCAAGAATGATTAAGAAAAATTCCAAAACAAGAGGAAGAGTTGCATTCTTGTAGCCAATTTAGAATATCCTCTTCTTCCTCGAAATCTATTTGGGGTTGATCCTCTGATTCTGGTTCCATGCAAATGCCAACTGTTTGCATCATGCTGGTGTTTCCTTGATTATCCGGGCCCTCTTCTAAATGAATCTGTGTCAGCTCTTGCCCTTTCTTTTGTACCCACATAGTGTCCTTGCCCCAATCATGAATGACACTTGCATGTCTCAGCCATGGTCTTCCAATTAAGAGGGGAAATCCTCCTTCAACCTAGGGAAATCTTAAAACCACAAAATCCAGAATGAATAGATTACCTTGTACTTCAAGTGGAACTTTTGGGATCACTCCCAAGGGCCTTACTTTGCTCTGATGTGCCAAAGTAACAGTGAAATTTGTAGGCCTTGAAGGGTGGAGTCCAATCTTTTCCATTGTATGTTCAGGCATTAAGTTAATGCCAGAACCACCATCCACAATAACTCCTTGAAATTCATGACCTTTGATAGATACTGTTAGCCGAGGACTTTTATAATCTATAAGGGGTGCTTCCCTTACACTTTTACCTTTATGTAAAACAGTAGTCTTTGCTACCAAACTTGTAGTTGAAGCTTCATCAAGTATTTGCAAGAGTTCTGACCTGAATTTCCCATCCATCTTTATTAAATCAAAAATACTAACCTCCTTTTTCATGGACTTGAGTAGTTTTGAAGCCTCTGATTCCTTAAGAGCATGGGCTCCACTTGACTTACCAAACTCCTCCTGAACCCTGTTGAATGCATGTCCAATGGCATCACTGGTACCTATGGGATCTCCTTTTTGTCTTGTATCTGCGCATGTAGTGGCCTTGTCTTTAGGAGTCTCTTTGTCTTTGTTCAATCCATCAATTCTTGGTTGTTGAGCTATATCTAATTGAGCCTTTCCTTTATTTCTTGTCTGCACTGTAAGGGATTCTATCTCTTCTAACTGCACCACCCTAGTAGATGGTGATGGCTCATTGACCTGATCTAAAATTTCTTCTTTGTGTACAAAAATCATTTGAATATGGGGCCCGGATGAAGAGGCTTGATTCTTAGGACAACAATTGGTATAATGGTCTCTAGCCTCTGGGCAGTTTCTGCAAGGAGGGGCATTTTCTGGTAGAGTGCACCTACTTTGATAGTGCCCACATTCTCCACATCTGAAACAAATGATTGGCCTTCTAGGCCCATTTCCAAAGTTATTCCTCTGTCTAGAGTTAAAATTGTTACCTTGATTGGTTGCAACCGCCATTACATTTGATGGTGGTAGGGGTCCTCCTTGTGTCCAATATGTTGTTGCAGGTATTCCCCTTGATTGGCATTCTTGGGCCTCATGACCAGCTTTCCTGCATAATTGGCAAGTCACACTTAACAGAGGACATTCACTTACTATATGCCCTTGCTTGGTGCACATGGAACACCAAAGTCCACTCTTGATGCCACCTCCTTTGAGTTCCTACAACTCCTGTCGCAGCTGAGCCAATTCCTCTACTTGGGCCTCCTCTTCCTTTTGGATCTTTAGTGCTTCAATCTCCCTTCTCAACTGAGTTACAGCATTCTCCTCCTCTCTATGGGGCTTATTTCTTTTTAAGACCTCCAACTCCTTCCTTAGCTGGATTACTGGATCCTCCAATTCTGTGGAATATGGTAATTGAGAAGAAGTAGCCCCATATTGTTGCCTTATCTACTCCAGTCGTGTAGCCGTGTTGATGAACTCCTCTATGGAGGTTGTAGGTAACACTAATTCCTTTATTTTGCATTGGGTGGCCACT
>CM035413.1:8474661-8499661 GCA_020310875.1 Ceratopteris richardii | reverse complement strand
GTGTTGATATATTTAGGTAGTGATGTGTGTGAGCACACTTGGACCATCGGGGCACTTTTTTCCACTTTAGGAGGTTTTTTCCCCCAGATTGTATATACACCTATTGCCCTATCGGGTTACTTATCTTTATACATTCTAGTGGTAATATATTTCTATATTGTATGTTGCACTCCAAGCTTCTTCTTCTTCCTTGTGCTATTCGAGTGCTTTCAGAGATCTTGAACTCCAACAATTGGTATCAGAGCAAGTCCTCGCTTCCTCTAGGGCATCATCATCACCCTCGGTCATAGTCTCAAAATCACATGGATTTTGGTGAGCATACTCGTCGCCCCTCTCAATGCATTATCGCAGTTCTCTATGTTTGTCGGAGATCAAGCTTTCCTGGCCACTCAGAAGAGCAAAGGTAAATGGAGCTCTTCTATTAGTAAGCAAAATATGTTAATTCTGCACAATCAAACAAGGATTACAGAGACTACAAGAAAACAAAAAACCAAAAATTGTTTTGCAAGTACCCTAAAGAAAATGATCATGTCATAAAAATTATCTGAAACTAGTTGCAAAAGAGGCAAAGAAAAAAGAGGCTAGAATGGTTGTTGTAGAGGCCTCTACACCAAAAATAGAGTCTGCTAATCTAGTGCAGAATCAACAATGGGCATTTACTACTGTTTGCCATTTTGAACCATCTTCTCCTCAACATTGTATGTTTGCAGTAGACTCAGATGTTTGGTACTTTGATAGTGGGGCAACCAAACATATTACCTCACAATGCAGTTTCTTCACTTCACTTGAGCCTGCCCTTACAAGGAATACTGTCACATATGCCAACAACTCCTCTTATCCTGTTATGGGAGTTGACAAGATCATTCTGACTACTACTGATGGTAGTTCCTTTACATTTTCAGAGGCTTTATTTGTGCTAGGGATCAAGAAGAATCTATTATCAGTTTCAACTTTAGCCAAGATTGGCTTGGTTGTGAAATTTGTTGATGGAAGATGTAAATTTCATGATTTTTCAAATGGCGACATGATTATTGCTTCTGGCATTTTATGTCGTGGGCTCTATAAGCTCATAGACTACGAGAAATCTGTGAATGATTCAGCATGTACAATACATGATTCTCAAGCTATGCCATATGAAAAGCTTTGGCATGCACGCATTGGTCATCTGAATTTTGCTAGTTTGCTATGCCTACAAAAATATGAAATGGTGTCCTCTTTGTCCAAACTTGAGGCACTCGGTAAACATGTTTGTGAAGGCTGTATTTTGGGCAAAATGCAACATTCCTCCTTTCCAAAAGATGGTTTAGTTTGAGCTACTCAGAAATTGTAGCTTGTACATAGTGATGTCTGTGGTCCTATGTAGACAACCTCTTTTGGAAACTATCTTTACTTCGTGACTTTCGTCAATGATTTTTCCAGGCATGCATGGGTATTTCCATTGAAAAAAAGTCCAAAGTATTTATGTACTTCAAATAGTTTCTATTTTTGGCTGAAAATCTGTCATCATGTAAAATGGACATCCTCCATTCTGATTGAGGGGGGGGGGCATTTCTGGCTGAATGTGGGATAAAACATCAATGTATAGTGCCGTATACACCTCAACAGAATGGATTTGTTGAACAGAAGAACAAGTACTCATGGAGATGGCAAGGTGTATGATCAAGAGTCATGCTTTACCACACATTTTCTGGCTTGAGGCCGTCATGTATGCCATATATGTATTTAATAGGTGTTCCACTAAAGCGTTGCAATCTATCACTCCATACAAGGCTTGGCATGGTCGTAAGACATCTGTTGCTCATCTACATGTTTTTGGTTGTTTGGCATATGCATTAGTGCATGAACAACAATGCAAGAAATTGGATGATAAAGTAGTGAAATGTATTTTTTTTGGGTATAGTTTTGAAAGAAAAGGTTATCGTCTGTATCATCCATAGATCAAACACATTTTGGTTAGCCGTGATGTTGTTTTTGTGGAAGAATGCTATTCATCCGTTACTTTCATGTACTAAGGAGACCTATGTTAGCTCCAAAGACATGTATGATACTTTGCTGCCTCTTTTTATAGGTGGATAGTCTAGTGTTGGTCCTAATGAGGCAATTTCTCAGCCTTTACAAGTTTCATGTGATGATGCAGATTATTCTATTTCTGATGTAGATTTACATGATGCACATGTTGATGAGAGAGCTGATATTGAGGAGGCAAAAACAATGCCAAAATGGTTGGTGCAGACTTTATGTGACAACAAATAATTCATAATGCCTCTTTTGCATTAGATTGCTATGCTATGGATGCCTCTAGTCTCTGTGATGAGAATGAGCATGTTTCGTTTGATGAAGCACATAATTTTGAAAATTGGATGGCTGCTATGCAATCAAAATATGATGCTATCATGAAAAATGGTACCTGTTCTTTATGTGACTTGCCTCCTCACAAGAAGTCCATTGTCACTAAGTTGGTATACAAGCTGAAGCGTAAACCTGATGGAAAAATTGATATGTATAAGGCTAGGCTTGTTGCAAAGGGTTATGCATAGGAAAGAGGCATTGATTTTGATGAGACCTTTGCATCTACATGTAGCATGGTTAGGTCTCGTATAGTTGACTGACATCCTTTTGTGAGCCTAGAGGTAGGACAAGGAAAGAGTGCAAGGACTGTAAGAGCTTTGATTGACTCAGGATCAGCCACTAGTGCAATTAGACTTTCTTACGATCAAGAATTGCAACTAAGTATCAATCATATAGAAGCATATCTCCTAGGATTGGGAGGTGTGGAAACCCCTTGCATGGGCGAGGTGGAGCTTCCCATCTACATTAAGGATATTGTTATGATAGTGAAGGTGCTAGTGTGCTACGATGAGGATCTCATCGAACCTCTTGTCTTGGGTCAAGACTGGATCTATGATCGTGCAGTCAACCTGAATCTAAGAAATGGACTTCTTCACGTATGTGTGAATCAAAAGTGCATCACAATTGAGCTAGAAAATCATGCACTCAAGGAACTAGGAAAGGCACCAAATCTTGGTCCTTCCAAGGGTACACATGAAGATAAAGAAGTTGTTCTTGTCCAAAACTCTATGATGCAGAAGGATGATATTCTCAACAAAGAAGTCAAGGATCTGATGGAACTCCCTTCTTTTCCAAAAGTGATCAACACAAAGCAAACAAAGGAGCACAAGGAGCAGAGGAAGCATATGGTCTATGTTCATAGTCAAAGGAGAGCATGAAGCTAGATGACTACGCAATGCTAACATGTTTCCTACGCAATGCTTATATGATTTTCTTCTTCTAGTAGATAAGCATCAGACACTACGATCAATACCATGGCTGAAGTAGCAAGAACCATCTCTCAGGTAGGGACAAGTCAGCAGGTTTTCAATATGGAGAGCTTACTCATCATGCCTAAGACGAATGCAAGGCTATAGGAATTGCAAGCCATACAAATCATACCAATACAAGACCCCTCGAGCGGCCACACTACACCAATCAGCAAAACCTCCCATTAGCAAGACCACTGGGAGAGGGCTCATACTTGTGGAAGGCAGAGCTAGAGTTCAATGGCAAGTGGGGAAAGTACCATTTCTTCACACGGTTCAAAAAGTTACAGAATGTTGAAGTGTTATGCCTAGTATGACAAAAAGCAAGATTAGATACATACTTCGCTGCTCAGCTTCCCAAACCTAACTTCATGCGATGCTATTATCTTATCAACACCCTGACTCCTAGCAAGAATTCCAA
Source organism: Ceratopteris richardii (assembly GCA_020310875.1). NCBI lineage: Eukaryota > Viridiplantae > Streptophyta > Polypodiopsida > Polypodiales > Pteridaceae > Ceratopteris > Ceratopteris richardii. Next base: position 8,495,923 of record CM035413.1, on the reverse strand, counting down.
ATCATATAGCATGTTTGTGCTTCCATCGATAACAAGAGGGAATGAATTGAAGCAGTTTAGGCTCACCAATAACCTAGTATGGGAGGCTATGGATATGAAAGGAATGCACATACAAACTGAGAAGGAGATTCTGGTACCAGATAGCATGGAGAATAGAAACTTTACAAAGCTAAAAGATATGGTGGCTGTGAGGCCAAACATTGTAGTTCACCTAAGAATGTGTATGCAAAATTTTGCATTCCCAGCACAAGACAGGTTCACCATGCCACCTAAGAATTGGTTTAGTTTATACCTTGCAGAGTCTCAAAACATAACCATTAACCTTCCTCACGGGATTATTGATCAAATCCACTTGGTGCACAAACGATAGCCGCAAAAGTCAATCTTGTATGGATGTCATGCATTGACGAGGATCATTTATAGATGTTTGTCTTATGACATTCCAATCTAGAGTGTTCTAATGTGGAATAGAGTATAGCAATTCAAGGGTTGAACATCCACATGACCCCCTTCAAAGAGGATGCGAGGAGCAGTACCATGTGCTCAACCACGAGGAGCCACCTTAACCCTAGATGTCACTCCCCCACCTCAACATGTACACCCATTCATACTACGCCTCCCAAGATGCAGCTCTGAGGGACCAAACTTGATATTTCCACCAGTCCCTACAGACTTTGAATTCCTCGAAGGATTACATTTGGAAGAGCTCACAAATGAGAATTTTGAGGAGATCCTAAGAGAAGTGAATCTTGAGTCAGTTGAGGAACAACTAATGGGAAGCTCTCAACCACAAGAAACTACATCACAAGTACCAATTACCGTAGTCGGTGAGGATGAAGAAGACGATGAACATGATGAAGAAGGTGAAGCATATGAGGAAGACGATGATGAACGTGAGGAAAGACATGAAGAAGAGAAACAACAAGTGTCAGAACTTGTAGATGCTCCGGTGTATACACCTCAGTTACAAAGATTATATGATACAATCAAGGCGGTCCAAGAAAACACACATCTCCAACTTGTGCTATTTTGTGCATTGAACTATCACTTATTTCAACTTTACCATCAAACAAAGGTGCACGTAAGTTAGAAAACCAATCAACATTATTGCTCATATGATTACTACATTCATTGTCATCATACCATACATCATTGCTATGAGTTGCATCTGTATTCACATTCATCATTAGTACATTTTCATGATTTTGTTCTTGAACAAAATTACCCTGTGTATGATTTTGCCTTGCATATCCATCTCGCCCTTGATTATGCCAACAATCACGAGATATATGACTAGCTTTACCACAATTATAACGTGTTATATCTGAATTACCTTGATACGCATTACATCCTCTGCCACGGTAGGAATATCTCCCCCTACCACGCATATTCATATCTGAGCTGCTAGCATCATAATTGTTGTTTGTCTTATTTCAACCTCCATGACCTCTGAAAGTTCCTCTTCTACTACCTCTGTGACCATGCTGATTTCCTGCATAAAGTGCATGACCTACACTACCTTTCTGCATAGACTGTCCACCATTAATATTAATTTCTTTTGTTATCATAAGTGAAACCAACTCATGAAAATCAAGCAACTCTTCTCTCACAAATACAGAAGTTGTAAAAGCTTTCCATTTTTCATCTTCTTTTAAACCATTTAAAACAAATACGACTAAATTGTCATCTTCAACCATGCATGAAATTGAAGCAAGTGCATCGATGATCTGCTTAATTTTTAAAACATAATCATTTATTGACTGTCGTACATCCTTTTGCAAATTATTTAATTCATTTTTCAATTGAATTCATCATGCCTTTGTGATTGTTGAGAAGAGTCGCTCTAATGCTTCCCAAATCTCCTTGCTTGTTCTCAAGTCTTGTATGTGTCCTATCATGCTTGACTCAATATTTTGTGACAATACAAAGATTACCTTCTTGTCACGCTCATTCCACCTCTGATATTCTTGGACTTGCTGTTGTGTTGGATTTTGGTAAGGCAAGTCAGATTGAGGTTCTATACCACTAATAAGACCATGCAAATTCCTACCCATAAGATATGCAGACATGCAAAAATGCCAGGCTTGATAGTTGGTTTTACTCAATTTTTCTATTTTTCTATTTTTGTCGGCCATCCTAAAAGAGGGTAATTCTAAACGAAAGTACTTGCAAATTATCAGCTTATTGGTGCTGCATCTTATGCATATACCTCATGTATAGCACCTTTGATGCATCAACCTTGCTTTGATACCAATGTGGAATATAGGAAGTTCAAGAAGTAGCACAAAATGGAAGCATGAAGGGAAGCAGAAAATAGCATAGACTGCGAAGATGATAGAGCAAAGTAGATGCACAAGACTAGATAAAAGAAGAGAAGTTCTCTGTACAAAAAATGTCTCTATATTCACAATGATGGAGTCTCAACAACTCTCTACAAAAATGAATTCTTGAGCTCTTTATATAGAGTTTTGGAAATGAATATGTACCAATGATTTTCTTGTACAAAAGTAGTGAAGAATATTTAAATTACTAAAGGAATGGATAATAACTAAAAAGTTGCTCAATAACTTTTTCACAAAAATAATGGATGCTTTTTAAAGTACTAAAAGAGTGGTCAACTTTTAATGACCCTTTTTATAAAGATAATGGCTGGTATCTAAAGTGCTAAAACTATGGTTTTAAACAAAATGGCCTTTCCTAAAATGGATGCGCAACAAGAAGGCCTCTTGAACTCCCAAGGATTCTGATACTAACTTGAGTGTAGTAATGAAATGTTAGTCCACCCCTTCATCTGCAAGGATCTTCTCTATCAAGGCTTGGCCTGATGTGAATGAAATTCGATGCCTGAAGATAAAAAAGGCAATAAAGTTTTAAAAAATGACCTTCATGTACCTTCTATAAGTAAATATCTTATTTCAATTGGTCAAATGGTGGAGTGTGGCTATCAAGTACGACTCAACAAATCCGGATGTTTTATTGAAAATCCAAAGCAAAACTATAAAGTCATGGAAAAAGGTCAACTCGAAGGAAGAATTTTTATGTTGGATGTAACTCCTAATTTTTTTTCTTATTATTCAGTTAGTAATAATAAGATTTCTCAAATTGAGTTATGGCATAAACGAATAGGACATGTAAATGTACATAAGTTGAAGGACATGGTTAAAAGAAAGATTGTTGTTGGTTTACTTGATATCTCAAAACAAAATATGATACATTTGTGTGATGCTGGTCACTTTGGTAAGCAAGCAAGGCATCCATTTTCCAGTGTAAAATTGCAAAGCAGAGATTTATTAGAATTGGTGCATACGCAGAGTGGAAATTTTAGGCCACGAGTAGGAAAAGACATACGGGCACCGACATTTGAACCAGAAGCAACCATCGACCCCACACCTACTTTGACAACCACCATTGATCTTACTACGGAGATATTTGTACAAACGTCACCAATCTCACCCCAGCAACCCCATCTCCTCCATCACCCCCACCTCTACCACCTACCATTGACAAAACCACGGTAGTATTAACAACCATTACCAAAACCCCAACCTCATCAACATCCTTTTCCTTCCATGAACCCACCTCTCAAAAGCACACTCTTTTCTTCTATTACCAACCCTCTTTTTACTTCCCCATTTTTGTCTTTAGATCTCCTCACTGGACACCCCATTATACCTAACATAGGACAGCCAAGACCCACAAAAGGTAGTTTAGATATCCCTGCATATTGAAGTGTTTCAATGGTGATGTACCACAGTGCGCTCTCTTTCTCGAGAGCTCCACGACGATATGCTCGGAGTAGAAAGCCAATACCTGAGGCCGCACACAGTACTCCGCATAGAGGCTGTAGAATACGCAGAAAACACAGTACACAGGAAGCACGAAGACAAACTTATTAGGTCTTATAAATGCGGTCGAACTTGCAGTCTATGACTGACCAGGCCACTATATGTTTTATTAAAGAACATATACAAAGAAGTGTCCGGTGGCCATTTGGCCTTTCACATGGACACTAACCGTAACAATCTCCCACTAAAGGCCAATATGGCCAGAGTAACTATGGGAGAAAAATTAATGAATGATAAAGAATACCTGAGTGTAAGTATACAAACTATACCTCCCACCTGATGGGCATGTTACACATATACAAGTGGCTGCATAAGATCAAGAATCAAGTAACCCCCATCAAGTGACAACAGTGTCGAAAGCTATCCTATGGTAGAGCTTTAGTCAAAGCATCTGCAGCATTATCTCGAGTGTGAACCTTCTCAAGAATAATGCTCTCAGTGGCTAATCAATCTCTAATGAAGTGATACCTCACCTCAATGTGCTTGGTCTTTGCATGATAGACCGGATTCTTAGCCAAAGTAATGGCACTCTGACTATCACTGAGCAAGTGAGGTACATGCTGAGGTAAACCCATATCACAAGCAAGACGAGAAAGCCACAATGCTTCCTTACATGCCTCACTTGCTGCAACATACTCTGCTTCTGTGGTGGAAACAGCTGTACATTCTTGAAGACGAGATCTCTAATAGATAGCACCTCCAGCAAAATGAAAAATATACCCTGATGTAGACTTACGATTGTCTACACAACCAGCATAGTCAGAATCTGTGTAACCAATAATGGATGCTTTCCCTCTACCTAAGCATAGACACTTGTCCTTAGTGCCACTCAGATATCTCAAAATCATTTTGACCGCTTCCCAATGTTTCTTGCCAGGATTAGACATATATATGCTCACAACTCCCACTGCAAATGCAATGTCTGGTCTCGTAGCTACCATAGCATACATGAGACTACCAACAGCAGACTGATAGGGAATTTTGGTCATGAATTCATTTTCCTCATCTAATTTGGGGCAGTCATCCTTGCTCAATTTCACATATGTGGGTAAAGGTGTACTCAATGCCTTTCCACCCTGCATATTGAATCGGTGAAGTACTTTGGATATGTACTCACTTTGAGACAAGTATATGCATCTTTTACTCCTATCACGAGTAATGCGCATGCCAAGAATATGTTTGGCATCCCCCAAATCCTTCATATCAAATGTCTGACTCAACTTCTTTTTGAAAAGTGCCAAATCATAAGAAGACTTCCAAGCAATCAACATATCATCAACGTAAAGTATCAAGCATATCAAGCTGCCATCAGAACATCTCTTTGTGTAGAGACAATGATCCTCATTGCTCCGAGAACAGCCTTGGGACTTCATAAAAGCATCAAACTTTTGGTACCATTGTCTAGGAGACTGTTTAAGTCCATACAAGCTCTTCTTGAGCTTACAAACTAGACTTTCCTTGCCAGGAACTACATAACCCTCTGGTTGTTCCATATAGATCTCATCTGTAAGATCTCCATGCAAGAAAGCTGTTTTCACATCCATTTGGACTAGCTCTAAGTCCTCCTTTGCAACGAATCCAAGCAACATGCGCAAAGTAGTCATCTTGACCACTGGAGAGAAGATTTCCTCAAAATCAACACCATGTTGTTGCTTAAAACCCTTTGCAACAAGTCGTGCTTTATATTTTGGAGAAGCACTATCTGATGTGCATTTCAGCTTATATACCCATTTACATGGTAAAGCTTTTCTGCCCTTTGGCAAAGGTACTAAGTCCCAAGTACCATTCTTGTGAATAGAATCCAACTCACTCTTCATGGCATGCTCCCACTTGACATGATCCTCTATCTGCATAGCCTCTTTGTAGCAAGAAGGCTCACCGGCATCTGTTAGCATAACAAAATCTAAACCTAGAACATATCTATCAAGTGGATATGAGACACGTGCAAAACGTCTCAATGGTTGCTGAACAGGAACATGTGCAGACTGATCTGAATGGACATTCTCTTGAACATCCCTATGTGTAGCATTTTTATGCATGCTAACCGGAGGACTACTATCCTCAAACACCACTCTTCTCACTTCAACCTCCTTAATGGGTTGTTTATGCATCTTCGACTCATTAAAAATGACATCACTACTTCTGATCACTGATCGTGTTTCAGGATCCCATAAGCGATATCCAAATTGTCCTTCTCGACCATATCCAAGAAAAATGCATTTCTTTGACTTATGGTCCAACTTTTGTCTAAGATTCTTGGGTATATGAACATATGCTTCACACCCAAAAACTCAAAGATGATCATAATATGGTGGTTTCTCTGTCCATAAATCTTGTGCCACTTTCAGACCTTTGGCAGTACTAGGTGAAAGGTTAATCACATGAACTGCAGTCAATACTGCTTCTGCCCAAAAACCTTGTGAGAGGTTTGCATGATGCAACATAGAGACTACTCTATCTTGAATAGTTCTATTCATCCTCTCAGCTACACCATTCTGTACTGGGGTATAAGGAGTTGTAAACTCTCTACGAATCCCTCTAGACTGACAGAAAAGGCTGAATTCACGTGAGGTATACTCACCCCCATTATCTGAACGTAAAGCCTTAAGCTTAGTTCCTTTTTCAGTCTCAACTGAAGCAAGACATTTTCTGAAAGTAGGGAATACATCATCCTTTGATTTGATAGGATATACCCAGACTTTTCTAGTAGCATCATCTATGAAAGTGACAAAGTAAAGAGAACCACCTAAGGACCTAGTGGGCATAGGACCACACACATCTGTATGAACGAGATCTAAAGGCTGAATTGAAGAGTCAATGTGCATTCTATGCACATTTCTGGTTTGCTTTCCATATTGACAATGCTCACAAAATGAAAAATCAGAGAAAGATAACACAGGTAAGTAGCCAGAACGAGAAAGATTTTCCATTCCACTACGAGATATATGGCCCAAATGACCATGCCAAATACAAGCCATAGGTTGTTCAGTAACAGCTAACAAGTGTTCTTTCTGTGATACAAATAAAGGATAAAGTGAGCCAACTTTGCTTCCTTTTGCAATAACCATATTGCCCTTTGATATACAAAAGGATTGAGCATAGAAGACCACCTTGTAACCAAGGTCATCAAGTTGACCAACTGACATCAAACTGCGTGATAACTGAGGTACATGGCGTACATTATGCATAGTAAATTTTGAACCATCAATGAACTGCACAACCACATCTCCAATCCCCACAACATCACACTGGTAAGAGTCACCAAGTCTCACGTACCAAGAGACTTTGCTTCATAATTAGAGAACCATTCTCTATATGGTGTCACATGGAAAGAAGCACCAGAATCTAGCAGCCAGGTGTGGGAAAGAGAATCAGCCATAAGTGCCTCAGATGGCACAGTACTATCAAGTGTCAACACATCAGCATCATCAGAAATAGTATTAATTTCTTCAATCTTCACAGTCGAAGTAGATGGTGCAGGTAACTGTTTAACATGCCCATCAACATTCTGTCCTTTACCTTTAGCATTCTTTAATGCATAACAGTCTTTCTTCATGTGTCCTTTCTTATGACAAAAATGGCATTCGATATCCCTCTTCCTTGATTTACTTCTACTATTATTCCGTTGACCATTCTTTTCCTTGTTCTTGCTCCTGCCACGTTGTTGATTCTTTCCTTGGTAAGAATCACGAACATTATATGCATCTCCACTCTGAGTGCCAACCATAGATTTTCTACGAATCTCCTCACTCAAGAGTGCTCCACATATGTCATCATAGACAAGTTTACCGCCAGGTGCACTGTTGCTAATAGCTGTGCAAAATGTATCCCATGATGATGGCAGGGTGCATAACAACAATACTGCTTTCATTTCATTATCCATATCCATTTTCTGAGCCTGTAACTGGGAGAATATAGCATCAAACTCATTTAGATGAGCAGCAACACTATTTGTGTCCTTCATACGAAGGTCATATAATTTTCTCATCAGATACACTTTATTTGATGCCATCTCTTTTTCATATGTATTGCATAACTTCTTCCAAAGCTCCTCTGCACTTTCATAGTCTAATACTGTAAAGTAAACATTATCTGCCAAGTGCAAGCGAATGGTAGACCTGGCCATTTCATCTAACTCATCCCAATCATCTTCATCCATGTCAGCAGGCTTCTTTGAAATCCCATTTACTGGCTTCCATTGCCTTCTTTGAATCAGCACATCTTTAATCTGATTCTTCCATAGAGCAAAGTTTGTGCCATCAAATTTTCGGATCTCAAAATGGTCTTTGCCCTGCAAGTTATAGCTCCTCCTCGGAACACTAGCACTAGACCCTGATCCACCGGATGTGCCTGAGACCTCTGATGCCATGATCATACAGAACTGAATAGAATGATAATGGAGCTAGAAGAGTCCAAACACCAACAAATAAGTGTATCAAGGAGTAAATCGACCATTGTATAGTTGACTAAACTAGAAATCTGGAAAAATTTTGCCAGAGTATCCTTTGCAAAATTAGCATATGACCAGTGTCAAAGTATCATAAAACTGCAAGTACTGACATATCTACCTGCATAGTGAATCACTGACTCCACTGCATATAATCAGTTACCCAATAGAAGCCAACTAGGCTTATCGAGCACCTATGAGCAACTATCATACATCTCCTATGGCGAGGCTAGGTAATTCTTCCACCTGCATCACCGAAGAGACCCCGACATCTGGGTGTCTCCCAGTTAAGAAAACCTCACCACGAACCTCTTTATCAAACGTAAAAGGCTTTATGAAAAGAACGTAACCGCTATATCAATGACCACATGGACGTACATAAGCGGTATCCACAGAAGCGTACATGGTGTGTATGTGCTCAATATATGCAGTAAAATGACACTAAAAGGCTGAGTACACAGCCCAAAAACTAGCCAATAACACCTGCAAGTGTTTGTCAACTCTGATGTTTTAGGCTTTAAAAAAAACCTGCATAAATTTGTAGCGACTACTCCCACTAAAACTGAAAACCCCTCGAGAAACTTGTAGTTTTACGAGTGTGGCTGAAAGTACAGCCCCAAAGGTTGATATTTATTGTCTCAGAAGTACAAGGAACACTCTTCTTGATGTTCTTGGACCTGTGCGAAGAGAACTATGTGCAAAAGTACTCCGAAATGGCTCTAAAAAACACCCCAAAATTGCTTCAGAAATAGGCTTTGAAAGCAAAAAATGAAGCTTTGAGGGACCAAAACTTGTTCAAGGTAATGTCAAGCTTAGTCTTTCCCCTTCTTCAAACACCACAAGAGTGTAGCTTAGTGGCAAGAGATTGCCACGGTTAAGCGAGCTCTGGGGGGAACAGTACTGGGATGGGTGACCTCTCGGGAAGTACCAGGAACCTCTATATTCCTTGATCGTTGAGGTCCTCTCTTGCGCGCAGCCAACAGTGACTTCGGTGACTCGGATGACAAGGTATGCCAAGGTCTATGCCTTGGTCGCCACCTTAGTCGTAAGCCTTGGCGGTCGAACTTGCAGTCTATGACTGACCAGGCCACTATATGTTTTATTAAAGAACATATACAAAGAAGTGTCCGGTGGCCATTTGGCCTTTCACATGGACACTAACGGTAACACATATCCCCATTCACACATTCTTCACCATGATCCATACTTCCCATCTGCCTCCTCCATCTTTTCCTAACCTCAATCGTGATCATTGCCCCAATGCAATATGTATCTTTCATGGAAAGTTTCATTTGTGTCCCCACCCCACACATGTTAGGCTCACAAACACTCACTTCCACTTCACTGTACACACACACACACACCATGATCACTTCAGCTATCATCCCCACTTACATGGTAGTTCCCACACGTATCACACTATCCAATCCTATGGACATTTCACCGCCCATTGCACCCCCCCTCCCCCCATGATTCCACCATCCCCCGAACCACCAACTTCACCTGCATCCACCTCTTTGTTTGACACGGCATCCACCATTCCAATCTCCATTCCCGTTCCCCCTGCACTCCACCCCATCTCCCTTGCATCTCATACTATACATAATACATTCAATACAATAATTCAATGTGTATCACAATTACAACACAATTAGCAAAGACTTGGAAGATTGGAATGTTGCCTTCTAGGTAGAATCGCAAAGATTGCAACCAAGAGTCACAGTTTGGAAGCTGACAATGAAGCACTTCAGGCGGAATACTTCACCTTACAGCAAGCTCATACAAAACTGGAGGCCAAGACATCAAATGTGGATGCTCAAGCCATCAAAGAATTGGAGGATGTGCTCCACACGCAAAATCTCACCAATGCAAAACTACAAAGAAATTTAGGGCTTGTTCTAAATCACATGTATGTGTCATTGGAAGAGAATAAGCAACTGCGAAAACAAAACCAAGATAATCTTGAAGCTGCTATGGAAGGGACCCTAGGCACAATGATTAGCCCTAAATGGTTTCAAGCTATTCCCTCAGAAGACATCAAAATCTAACTCGAGAAACATGCCAATTTTCTATAATCATATGAAAAGTTGGAGACAGAATGTGCTGACCTCAAAAAGTAATTAACCACGATAAGCACATCAAGGATGGAGGCTGTCAAACCCCCACAAAATACAGAGGACATGAAAACCCTCCACAATGAGGTTAAAGAACTCTAAGCTAGACTATTGCATTATGAGAGACCACCTTCTCTGGTTGAAGACCAAGAACCATACACAATGGTAGAAATCTCGGTCGAAGAAAGCTTTGAAGAGTTGTACGAGCCTCTGCAAGTACCAGGAGGACCTGTCACTAAGGAGGACAGGGATACTTTTGAAATTGAAGCACTTCATTGGCTTAAGCGAGTAGAGCAAATAAACCAAACACATGATGATAGAGTAGCCATACAAATCAAATTGTTGTCCAATCTCGAAGAAACAGTTCTCAAGTCCTCTTATTTTCAAAACTTATCCCACCAAAGACTTATCACCACATCAGAAATGCAATACATGCCATATTTTCTATTCTTGGCATATTAAAATGCAGAAATCAAGAGGCATACAGAGAAACAACCAACATTCGCCACTCAATTTGAGCCAGATGACCTACCGGAAAATGCACAAGCACGAGCTATTTTTCAACCCAATTGGCATGTGTGACTATTGACAAACTACCCCGAAATGATGCGCACATGGTCAAACATGCCATTATATAGTAAATATGACCCATGTTATTTTCATGTTTTCCATCATAGATCCTGGCAAGCATTCACAATCAAAGTCTGCAACAATAAAGGGTGTTCTAATTGGATTAACTATCCTTATTTTGCTTCACCATAGTCGCATATATGATCTCAACCATACGCCACTGGTCTGCACGATTCAAAAACGTACCAAACATTGCCGCAAATATGTGTATGAAGACTTTTGAGATAATGATGGTAGTGTTCAAAATTTTTCACAAAATCCAAGCTCCCTGTATTATTTATGCTCGAGGGTTTTCTGAAGGGAATCGCAATTTGGTATATGATATGAGCCAATCCCCCTCCATCAACACACTCTATGCATGGCATACGTGCATCAAGTACTTACATGCTTGCTACAAGTAGACGTTCAAGGAAATGTTCTCAAGAGGGTTCTAGGAGTATCACTCAGAAATTTTTAGTCCCAGACCTGCCCACCTGTTACATCTATTTGTAGTAGAAAAAACCATCCATGCCAATGAGCTACAACTGCCACATCCGAACGTTCTAGGTCCAGTCGATTGGGATCAACTGATGATAGATCTAGCAAGAGGACTGTGCATACAAGAACATCATCTAGCCACATATGTCATCGAATATTACATCAAACACTCTCTACAACAAGGATTGTCAAGGACGACAGACACGAGAGAGGGGGGGTTGTTGGCAGCAGCCAAGGAAGTCAAGGCATCACAAAACAGGGAAGCCGCCGCAAAGATTCATAGTAGAGGGAGAGTCAAGTAGGAACAAGTCAATGAATATCCGACAACTAGGCCTATCCAATTTTTTAAAGATAAGTTTTTTTCAGAAGTGATTTTCATCACTACACCAACATTGTAAATAACATTTTTGGTAGATTAGACTCCATTTAGTTCAAGTCAAGGATTCCTCGACCTTGAAGAGTATTAGAAATACCTACATATCAATTTTCATAATTTTTAGATTCCGTTTGAGCTTTCAAATAAGCCAGGAACCTAATTTTGAACTAGGTTGGACACTAGCTTTGGACAGAGCCAAAGCTCGTCAAAAACTATATAAAGAGCTAGAGAGCTCATTTTTGGGGTTAGCTAGTTGGAGAGTGAACTTAATCTTGAGCATTGTATACTTTCTTGGAGCTTGCTAATAGAATATTTCATTATTGCACTCTTTATCTTGCCTTGTGTGCATGTGTGTGTGTATGTGCATGCTTGTGTGCTTCTCACTCACTCACTTGTGCACTTTCACTTGCTCATGGTCATCATACCCTCCTCACATTGGCACTAAGTGGGTATACAAGCTGAAGTGTAATCTTGATGGAACAATTGACATGTATAAATCTAGGCTTGTTGCAAAGGGTTATGTTCAAGAAAGGGGCATTCATTTTGATGAGACCTTTGCTCCTACATGCCGAGTGACTACTGTTCGTAGCATCTGTGCACTTGTACATCATCATGGATGGAATGTACATCAGTTGGACATTAAAACTATATTTATGAATTGTGATTTGCATTAATAAGTGTATGTTTTTTAGCCCCATGGCTTTGTCTAGAAAAGGCATGAAAACCAAGTGTGCAAAGTTGAAAAAGGAATTATATGGCTTGGAGCACGCACCACGTGCTTGGTATGAAGAGATACATGCCTACCTGATTGCACATGGTTTTGAGAACAGTCCAACTAAGAGCACCTTATATGTTAAGCATGCAAATGATGTGCTTCTGATCATTGTTGTGTATGTTGATGACATGCTACTCATTGGTCCTCATGAGAACCATATTTCTTATTTTAAGGTTGATTTACATGCCACATTTGAGATGTTAGATTTGGGACATTTACATCATTATTTGGGCATTTATGCAAGTTGATGGCGACCCTGATTGGGCTGGTTGCTATGACACTCGTGTGTCCACTAGTGGTTTTTGCTTCATGCTTGTTAGCTCATGCATATCTTGGTTGAGCAAGAAGAAGCCTATTATGGCCACTTCTAGTTGTGACGTTGAGCATATGTAGCTTTCACAACGATTATTGAGTGTGTGTGGCTCAGATGCCTTATGGCTGATTTGGGTGTTGGTAAGTCTTCTACCACCACAAATCTTCACTGATAGTCATAGCGCATTGGAAGTTGCGAGCAACCCTCTGTTCCATGCTTGCACTAAGAACATTGAGCACTATCATTATGTCATGGAGAGGTTCTCTATTGAAGAGATCAATTTGGCATATGTGCCCACACAGAAGAACATTGCAAACCTTTTCACAAAGGCTCTGCCTAGGGAGAAGTTTGAAGCTTTTCGCAAAGCTTTGGGGTTACTTCCTTTTTTGGATTGATTCCAAGTAGCTTGGCAATTTCTTATACATGAGTGCCTACTCCTTGTTCACTACATCACTCCCAGGAGGGATTTGTTGATATATTTAGGTGGTGATGTGTGTGAACACACTAGGGTCATCAGGGCACTTTTTTCCCTCTTTAGGAGGTTTTTTCCCCTCATCTTGTATATACGCCTATAAACCTAACATGTCATTTATCTTTGTACATTCTAGTGGCAATACATTCAGTATTGTGTGTTCTCCAAGCTTCTTCTTGTTCCTTGTGCTGTTCGCGTCCTTCCGCAGACCTCAAACTCCAACATCTATATGGAGGAAGGACCATCTCTTGTTCCAAAATCAATTGAAGGGAGAATTTGGATGTTTGAAAACACTCATAAATCCATCATTACTTCACTTTGAGTAAGCTTTTATAAAGTAATGTTTCTTGTGTATGGACACAAGTTTTTTGCATGGGAATAAAACTATTGCAGATGGAAGATAGAGATGGATTCAAGTACCTTCTTCCTCTGCTGACATCTTGTGTGTTTCACATTCTTGCAACTTCATATCCCCTCAATGAGTCCATCTTGCAAATGACTTCCATTGTGGATCATGCAAGAATCCTCTCTGGTTTAATTAGCGTTGTCGGGTTGTGTAGATGCTTGGATGATGGATCATGTCATCCGCCAAATCGATTGGCACATGTTGGGTGTTTGGAGCAAGCTTAGGGGTATATGCAAGTGTGAAGAATAGCTTATTAGAAGTATTAAACAACTATAATTACTTGTTTTATCTAGGAGTTCATATTTGAAAAGTGAAATGCTTTTCTAATGACCTAATCTTAATCCTCGCCCTAATCTTCTCCATAAGCCTATACTTCTAGGAATCTATTTAACCAATACTTGTATGATGGAGAGTATAATGATTCATAAGTTATGCGGTCTTCGATAAGCTCTTCTACTTCTAAGTCCTCTTTTGTTCCTTCGTTAGCAGTTATGTTTTGTTTTGGTTGCGTGTTGGTTTTAATATGTGGTGGCAATAATATGTCAAAAATGAAAACTGTTGAATATGTGTCGTTGGTCACAGACTCATTACATATAGATGCATTCCTAGTTTGAGTGCTCTTAGACTCATTTATAGGCTTAGTAGATATAAATGATCAATTGATTAAAAGAAAAGTTCTAAATGGTATTATTGATAATGCTAAAGTTTTTCTAATGGATAAAACTCGCTAAATTTAATGCAGATCTATAATGAATCCTATACAAGTTTTCTGATGCAAATACAAGGTAGGCTTTAAGGTGAATTTGGAAAAGGAAACTAAAGCGGCAACAAGCGGCTTCCAAAATTCTGATTTTGAAACTGAGTGATACAAACATTCTTCAATCTCTTTTAATGCTCTTCAATACTCTTTGAAATCTTCAATGTCTGCAAAACATGCATGCTCATCTATCTTCATTTAAGCTTTCCAATCTTCATCGGTACTTGTCAATGTTCATCTCTACTTGTCCATCATCATCAATACTCATCAATCATGATCAATGCTCTGCCAAAAAATCATTAGCGGCATAAGTATAACAAATAAAACATAATTCACACACACACACGTGTGTATATATATATATATATATATATATATATATATATATATATATATATATATATATATATATATATATATATATATATATATATATATATATATTTCTCATATATTCTCATACATGCATATGCTCATGCATACTAACATGCATCTTCATGCATTTCTTTTTCATGTTTACATATGCATTCATGCTCCTAATATGCATATGCAATCATGGTTACTCATTCTTATGCATCTAAACTCATGTGATAATTATACATTCATATTTGGAATACATAATCAGATAGTTATGCATGTCATGGGCATACACATGCCCAATCTTCACGAATGCACATGTTGCACATACTCATGCATTCTCATCATACATACACTTTTAATGATCATGCTAAAGGCACATTCATATGCTAACACTTACTTCTACTTATTAACACATACTAACTTCCTTCCTCACTTACACATGCATCATATTGAATCATGATTATGCACACATATATATATATCTTCATGATATTTTACTATATATATTAAAAATATAACTATAATAGTTTAATTATAAAAGAACTTAAGATTAAAGTGATTAATTAATTGCAAAAATTGCATAATCAAGCTACACAACGAAAGAAAAACATGAATCTCTCTCTCATCTCTTGCTCTCTCTCTCTCTCTTTATCTTTCTCCCTCTCCCTCTCTCTCTCTCTCTCCGCATGCTGCACGTCTGCTAGCCATGGGGGAGGGGATTTCTTTTCCTCTCTCTCTCTCTCTCTCTCTCTCTCTCTCTCTCTTTCTCTCACTGTGACGTGATCAAACAAGATCTGCAACGACCATCGATTAGTCCTCTTCAGAGCGCACTAGTCATTCTAAAGGAAAGCATTCAATGAATTTCTCTCTCTCTCTCTCTCTATCTATCTCTCTCTCCCCCCTCTCTCTCTCTCTCTCTCTCCCCACGATTCTTCTCTGCACGTTTTCTTGCGCCAACAGCAAGACGTCAATTTCTCTCTCTCTTTTTTGCACATAGCGGAGTCAGAGTCAATCAGCAACCGGACGGATAAACTCTCTCTCTCTCTCTCTCTCTCTCTCTCTCTCTCTCCCCTCTCCTTTGCGCAGCATCATCGCCACCAATTGTCCGAGCTAACAACATCGAACAATGACATTATTGATGGCAAAGTTTAATAAACTCAAAATTGTGAGTTAAGGTGGAATATACGCGACCAAGCGTAAGAGGAAAATAGAAGTCTGTTTTATTAGAAGCTTGTACGCACAAGAAATCAAAGTGACTACTTTGATTGTTTAATGAACGAATATCTCTAGCGTGCCACTCTTCCTAATCGCTCTCTCTCTAAGATGGTCCACTCCCTACATCTGCTTTGAGATCAATGTTGATATATTTAGGTATTGATGTGTGTGAACACACTAGGACCGCTGGGGCACTTTTTTCCCTCTTTAGGAGGTTTTTTTCCCTTGGCTTGTATATACGCCTATTGCCCTAATGGGCTACTTATCTTTGTACATTCTCTAGTAATACATTCTGTATTGTGTGTTTGTGCTCCAAGCTTCTTCTTCCTCCTTGTGCTGTTCGCGTGCTTCCGCAGACATCTATCTCCAACAATTGGTATTAGAGCAGGACGTCGCTTCATCTAGGGTGCCGTTGACACTCCTCCGTTTGCAGTCTCAGATTCGCACAACATTTGGTGAGCATACTCAGAGTGTTTTCGAGATCAAACCAGCTTTGCTGTGTGGTACCGAACTCGCGATCTGAGCTCGTTTCAGCCTCCGAACGCACTATTGCAACGCTTATGCAGGCTATTTCATCTTTTTGTGCCAAAGGTATATAGCAGTTTTTGTTCGCCAGTTTAAGCGTTTCGAAGTCTGCTACAGGTCTAGCAGAACTCGTCTGGGAACTTCTGTTCAACTTTTTGAGATACAATCAATTTTCTGCATCAAGGTATTTTAGTCACCGGCCATGGCTGAAAGCAGTGATGTATTCCGTATGTTGGCTGTTGAGGATAAGTTGGATGGTACCAACTACCCATTATGGGCTTATATGATGCGACACAAAAGGATTGTGGAACATTGTGCAGGGTGTTGAAAGACGTCCTGTTACACCTCTGACTACAGGTACTGCAAATACAGGTGTTGGAGCTGATGAAGATGGTGTCGAAGATGATATTCCAGAGATTCCTATTCGTGCTTATGTTTCTGTTGCACCTATTGCAGAGCAGATTCCCTGGGATGGCAGAGATGCCCAAGCACATGCATTGATAGCTTTGTCTGTCAAACGTGCCATTATTCCTCACATTCGCTCTTGCAGAACAGCTAAGGATGCTTGGGATACACTTACCACACTGTACCAAGCTAGGAATGAGGCTCATGTTGCTTAGCTCTGAAAACAGTTGGAGAGTGAGCACATGAATGAAAGTGATTCTATGGACAATTTCCTAACAAAGATCAAAGACTTGAAGGAACATTTAATTTTTGCTGATGAGGTTATACCAAATAACTCACTTGTGCAGACCGTTCTGAATGGTCTTCCTGATTCATATCAGAGTTTTGCTTCTACTCTTCGGTTAATGATGAAAGGCAATCCAAATGCCTTGTCATTTGAGGAGTTAGACTCTGTCCTGTTGCAGGAAGATCAGTCCAGGCAGAACAGGTCCATTATGCGTGTTGCAGATCAAGCTTTCTTGGCTAGTCAGAAGGGCAAAGGAAAATGGAGTTCTTCTACTAGTAAGCAGAAATCTGCAAATGCTGCACATTCGAAGAACCAAGACAAAGATAAGAAAAAATCAGAAAAGCAGAAATTGTTTTGTAAGTACTGTAAAGGGAATGATCATATCATAAAGAACTGTCCAAAACTGGCTGCAAAAGAGGCAAAGAAGAAAGAGGCTGGAATGGTTGTTGCAGAGGCCTCTACACCAAAAACAGAGTTTGCAAATCTTGTGCAGGAAGAAGAATGGGCGTTTACTACTGTCTGTAGTTTTGACCCATCTTCTCATGAGCAGTGCATGTCTGCAATAGACTCAGATGTTTGGTATTTTGACAGTGGGGCGACCAAACATATTACCTTGCAACGCAGTTTCTTCTCTTCACTCGAGCCTTCCCCTACAGGGAATACTGTTACATGTGCCAACAACTCCTCTTATCCTGTTATGGGAGTTGGTAAGATCATTTTGACTACTGCTGATGGTAGTTCTTTCACTTTGTCAGATGCTTTATTTGTGCCAGGGATCAAGAAGAATCTGTTATCAGTTTCTGCATTAGCCAAGATTGGCTTGGTTGTGAAATTTGTTGATGACAGATGTACAATTCATGATCTGTCAAATGGCGATGTTATTATTGCTTCTGGCATTTTATGTCGTGGGTTGTATAAGCTCATATACTATGAAAGATCTGAAAATGATTTGGCATGTGCAGTAAATGATTCTCAGGCTATGTCAGATGCAAAGCTTTGGCATGCACGCTTTGGTCATCTGAATTTTGCTAGTTTGTTACACCTGCAAAAATCTGAAATGGTGTCTTCTTTGCCCAAACTTGAGGCACCTGGAAAACATGTTTGTGAAGGCTGTATTTTGGGCAAAATGCAGCGTTCCTCCTTTCCAAAAGATGGTTCAATTTGGGCTACACAGAAATTGCAGCTTGTACATAGTGATGTCTGTGGTCCTATGCAGACACCCTCTTTTGGAAATTACCTTTACTTCGTGACTTTCATTGATGATTTTTCCAGGCATGCATGGGTATATCCACTCAAAGCAAAGTCCGAAGTGTTCATGTGCTTTAAATAGTTTTTGGTATTGGCTGAAAATCTGTCAGCATGTAAAATGGGCACCCTCCGTTCTAATCAAGGGGGGGGGGGAGGATATATGTCTTGTGATTTTAATGCATTTCTGGCTGAACGTGGGATAAAACACCAGTGTACAGTGCCGTATACACCTCAATAGAATGGAGTTGCTGAACGGAAGAATAGGTCTCTCGTTGAGATGGCGAGGTGTATGGTCAAGAGTCAGGCTTTACCTCATAGTTTCTGGCTTGAGGCTGTCATGTGTGCAGCATATGTACTGAACAGGTTTCCCACTAACGCGCTACAGTCTATCACTCCATATGAGGCTTGGCATGACTGCAAGCCATCTGTTGCTCATCTGCATGTTTTTGGTTGTTTGGCATATGCACTAGTGCCTGAACAACATCGCAGAAAATTGGATGATAAGGCAGTAAAATGTATTTTTGTTGGGTATAGTTCTGAAAGTAAAGGCTATCGTCTATATCATCCATATACTAAACGCATTTTGGTTAGCTGTGATGTTGTCTTTGTGGAAGATGTTATTCAGCCATTGCTTTCATGTACTAAGGAGACATCTGTTAGCTCCAAAGACATGTATGATTCTTTGATGCCTCTTTTTACAGGGGGACAGTCTAGTGCTGGTCCTAATGAGGCAACTTCTCAGCCTTTGCAGGTTTCATATGATGATGCAGATCATTCCATTTCTGATGCAGATTTACATGATGCACTTGTTGATGAGAGAGCTGATATTGAGCAGGCAAAAACTATGCCAAAATGGTTGGTGCAGACTTTGCGTGATAGCAAATTAGATGCACCTTTGTCATACTGTACTCGTTCACGCTCTCATAGTGCCTCCTTTGCATCAGATTGTTATGCTATGGCTGCGTCTAGTCTATGTGATGAGAATGAGCCTGCTTCTTTTGATGAAGCACAGAATTCAAAAAATTGGATGGCTGCTATGCAATCTGAATATGATGCTATAATGAAGAATGGTACATGGTCTTTATGTGACTTGCCTCCTGGCAAGAAGGCCATTGGCACTAAGTGGGTATACAAGCTGAAGCGTAAACGTGATGGTACAGTTGATAGGTATAAGGCTAGGCTCGTTGCAAAGGGTTATGCACAAGAAAGAGGCATTGACTTTGATGAGACCTTTGCACCCACATGCCGTATGACTACTGTTCGGAGCATTTGTGCACTTGCAGCCCATCATGGTTGGAATGTACATCAGTTGGACATTAAAACAACATTTCTGAATGGTGATTTGCATGAAGAAGTGTATGTTTTTCAACCCCATGGCTTTGTGCAGAAAGGGCATGAAAACCAGGTATGCAGGTTAAAGAAGGCATTATATGGTTTAAAGCAAGCACCACGTGCTTGGTATGAGAAGATACATGCCTATCTAGTTGCACATGGTTTTGAGAACAATCCAACTGAAAGCACCTTATATGTTAAGCGTGCTAATGATGTGCTTCTGATCATTGTTGTCTATGTTGATGACATGCTGCTCACTGGTCCTATTGAGAAGCATATTGCTGATTTCAAGGCTGATTTGCATGCCTCATTTGAGATGTCTGATTTGGGGCATTTGGATCACTATTTGGGCATTCAATTTATGCAAGTTGATGGTGGAATGGCTTTGTGTCAAACGAAATATATTGACACATTATTGCAGCATTTTGGCCTTGAAGATTGTAAGCCTATTGCCACTCCTATGGAGACAGGTTTACAATTGAGTCTTCATGATGCTGGAAATGCATTTGATGTTGTTCTATATCAGCAGGCTGTTGGATGCTTGATTTACTTATGCATTACTTGGCCAGATATTCAGTTTGCTGTCTCACAGATGAGCAGGTTTATGCATTGCCCATGAGTGAAGCATTGGCAGGCGGTTAAGCGCATCTTCAGCTACTTGAGTGGTACCCGGCTACTTGGGTTGTTTTATCCCAAGGGAGGATCACTACCGCCAGATTTGCATGCTTTTTTTGACTCAGATTGGGCTGGTTGCTATGACACTCGTGTGTCCACCAGTGGTTTTTGCTTCATGCTTGGTAGCTCATGTATATCTTGGTTGAGCAAGAAGCAACCTACTGTGGCCACTTCCAGTTGTGAGGCTGAGTATAGGGCAGCTTTCACAGAAAGTGCTCGGACTCCTCTGAACCCCATGTACTCT
The DNA here is from genome assembly GCA_020310875.1 of Ceratopteris richardii. Classification (NCBI taxonomy): domain Eukaryota; kingdom Viridiplantae; phylum Streptophyta; class Polypodiopsida; order Polypodiales; family Pteridaceae; genus Ceratopteris; species Ceratopteris richardii. Next base: position 8,475,021 of record CM035413.1, on the reverse strand, counting down.
ACGTATATGGTCATCTCTATGTGTTGTTTCTGCGTATCCTTCCCCTTAAGAAGCCTCATGAGAGATCATCTCAAAGGTGGGAAACTGTATCAGTGGTGGCTACTATCTCCCATGTACACTCAACTTCTAAAATATCACTCCCATGACATATAGCATCATCAAAATGACCTAAGTCCATAAGATGTATCCTCTATGGAGTAATAGTATAAAAAGCAAGTGTAAAGTGCCAAGCTCATAAGCTTGACTGTACTGTAATGGAGATAATAAATCATAGAATCTTGTGAAATATAGAACAAAGTCCCATAAAAAGTGACTCCAAACCCATCTAGGACTAAATGATAGATTGCCCTCATACCACTC
>CM035413.1:8427161-8462161 GCA_020310875.1 Ceratopteris richardii | reverse complement strand
AAAACTGCTTTTTTTAGTTTTTTATTGAATTTTAAATTTATTTTTTTAGAATAATGCTCCATTGGATCAAATTATCCAAATTTTGACATGTGGTATATTTTTTTGACTTTTGACCTCAAATTAGGATTTTCTTTTCGAGGCCTCAAATCTTCTTCAAAATTGATATGTGATATAATTGGGTAGCTTTTGAGAAGCTCTTTGTAGATGTGTAAAAAAAAAACTGCATATTTTGGCCATTTTTGGCCATCTCTGACCTTGGTTTGACCATGTTGACTTTTTCTAAAACTAACCAAAACTAAGAATGCATTTGCAATCCCTCTTGTGGAAGATTGCATTTCCAACAATCTTCATTTGTTTTTTGTGAATTCCTTTTGTATCCTAGAGGAGTTGCCTTTTAGGAGCTCCAGGTGACTTCTCAATTTTATGTATAATTGTCATTATCAAGCCTTCAATTTTGTTGTAGCCTGTGCACTTTCAAGCTCTTGCACCTCATGTGATGACATAGTTACCTTCCCATGCATGTTCTCTCTCTTTAAGTGCATAGTGTAAGGGGAGCACTAGGCATTGGCATACAAGATTACAAAGGAATTTGATCATACAATAACCCATGCATGGGAATATAATACAAGTATATTCAACTTACACAAGAAGTCCCATAACTCGACACTAATAGAAATGGCATATAGAGATGGACAAGATTTAGAGGATCTCACAAGGACCACAGGTATAGATAACATCATAACAAGACTATACAAGATGAAGGAGATCCCATAACCAAAGATCCTAGTGTGAAGGACAATATTAGAATTACAAGATATCCCTTGACAGAGATGAAGAAGGTACAAAACAAGATAAGATGGGATCTTCTACTATGAGATCATAAGATGACAAGACTAGAAGCTAAACTAGGAAAGACTATAACGAGGGACTAGGAATCGCTCCTTATATAAGTGTTGGAAGGTAGGAATGATAACATCGTCAATGATGTAGGCAATGACATTACATATCGTCCAAAAGGTCTATGATGATGTGAGAAGGAGGGATTCACATGTCTCTTGGTTCTCGAAGTAAGAATGCATTCACATGGGGGCTCACATGTCTCTTGGTTCTTGAAGTAAGGATGCGTTCACATGGAAGATAATACAAGATACAAGTTGGGATCAAGCATGGAAATCCAATGAAGAAAGGCATTGAGCATCTTGTGTTAGAATCAAGAAATGAAAGTCAGAAGATGGTTGAATCACACCCTAAGAGGGAGGATTAAGAAGTAATCCTCAACCATGGCATCTGGGGAAAGTCCTTAGCCCATAATACTCCTAGCCGATAGGTCATGAGTTCAATTCTCACAATTGGTAACAGAGCTTAGTAAGTAGGCTTGGGCAAGTGGATTGAAGGCGTGCACTTCTCTTTCAAAGATGAGCCCAACAAAGATTAGAGTGTATCTCCCAATCTATAGGTCGGATTTAGACGTGTAAGATACCATTGAAAATCCCTCGGAACGAATTTTCCAATGGAAGGATCTAGATTGAGGATCCAAGATATCTAGCATGGGTGAGAACTAGGTTCAAGATACTGAAGTTGAGAACAAGGGGCTCAAGAGACCAAGGTTGCGAACTAGGCAAGTCCGTAGGCAAGTGGCCAAGAATGGGAAAGGCAAGGTTCAAGAGACCAAGGTTGAGAGCAAGTGCTCAAGAGACCAAGGTTGCGAACAAGGCAAGTCCTTAAGCAAGCGGCCAAGAAACAGAAAGGCAAGGTTCAAGAGACCAAAGTTGAGAGCAAGGGTTCAAGAGACCGAGGTTGAGAACAAGAAGGTTCAAGAGATTGTGCAAGGGTGAGGACATCAATTCAAGGGGAGATCAAGGATTGATCATTGAGGAGAATGATCTCTAGAAGGGGAAGAGTGTTAGACTGAAGAAATGACAGGAAGGAGATGGTTGAACCATATCCTAAGAGGGAGGATTAGGAAGTAATCCTCAACCATGGCTTTGGAACAAGTGGTTAGCCCATCATACTCCTAACCAGTAGGTCATGAGTTCGATTCCCACATCTTATACTTGCATAGTTGTAAGTGTCCATGACATTGTCCCCCTCCCTCCCCTGCTTTTAAGAAGGAAAAAAAAACAACAAGCTCCATGAGTGAGGTTTTGTTTTTTGGTTGGGCTTCATTGGGCTCTTCTTATGAATTTCACTAAATTTTGATCTTTCTTGAGAGATTATCGAATTTAGGACATCTTGAACTTCAAATGCTACGTGATCTTTGACCATGATAGATGGAGAAGGATTGGACCTCTTCCCCCTCAATGGTAAAGTAAGATGTGGGTCCAACATTTCGGATAGATTCTCATAGTACATGATAATAGTAGTCATAAGATGGATTTTTTAATGAATTTAACAAGTTGTTTGGATAATGAGTATAATCAAGAGAATCTAATATGGTTTGTAGAAGGAGCATATCTATGGGACATATCAATGAAAAGATGAATGGGACATGAATATACAAGACATGATATAACTTGGTTATGTGCATAGTTTTAGAATTAAAGGAAAAATGTTTTGTCCGTTCGAGCATTGAATGGCTGGTTACCTTCACAAGGTAAATCCTTCGAACTTCTAGTGGTACTGGTGGTACCAAGATCTTTGATTGAGAGACTTGATTCTTGAGTAAGCATACCTCCTTGGAGCTTGATCAAACATGAACTTCTTCTTGTCCTTTACCTTCTCGTTATCTTCATGCTATGCATTTGCCATGTCATTTGATATAATCTAGTAGGTTTTTGATATTGTTGCTTCAAAGGCTCGATAAAGTGTCCTTATTAATCCATGCATTTGGCTCATGGACTTCGTTATCTTCGAACAATTGATTCTCACCTTGAACTGCCATAATGATGACCTCATCCAAGGTATGTGCTTGAGATATGGATAGAAAGAGATGTTTATCTTCATCTTTCATGCCACTTGGTAACTAGGTAGTCTTATTTATATGTAGATCCATGAAGTAATTTCTTGAAATTTAGAATGTAGGAAGTAGTTTTTTATAATTCAGCATGTAGGTTGAAACCAATGGATTCCCTTGTTTCAATGTTCTTCTAACTCTTGCACTTCTCCTTTCAAATCCCTTAAGGTAGATTGAATTTCCTTACACATGGAAGCCATGCCGCTTGAGATGAACTTATTATGCAATCTTGCTAAAATGTAATTTGGGAGCACTAGGCTCTGCGCATTGAGATTAGACTAGTTACAAGATTACGAAGGATTCTGATTATATAATAACTTAGCTAGGGGAATAAAGTGCAAGAATATTCAAAGGATTATAATAGGTACAAGATTACAAATGATTTTGATTACATATAATAATGTGATGTCCAAAAACTTGGGACTAATAAGTAACGAATTCAGAGATGGACAATATATATATATATATATATATATATATATATATATATATATATATATATATATATATATATATAGAGAGAGAGAGAGAGAGAGAGAGAGAGAGAGAGAGAGAGAGAGAGAGAGAGAGAGAGAGAGAGAGAGAGAGAGAGAGAGAGAGAGAGAAAGAAAGTGTTCTTACGTCTATTAGGAGGCCGAACTCGACCTATGAGACAAATCGATGTACATGGGTGTACTTCTGTCAATTAGAAAAGATAAAAAGTGCTGAAAAGAAACTGGTTAAGCTGATATAGATCTCCGTAGTATGCATGTGGGGATACCCATGAAAATGGGGGGGGGAGTGCGATATCTATGATAGTCTATATGCAAAAGGGCATAGTTACCTGGGACGGGGGACGGGTTCCGGGATGGGGACGGGTCCGGCTCATACGAGGGGTCCCGGAACGGGGCCCAGGATGGGGGGTCTGGGACGGGGAGGGGATGGGGAGAGGGGGGCAAGTATGAAGCTCAAAGTGAAGGAGAAGGGAGGACATTAGATAGTAGAGACAATAAGCATTAACAATATAAAATGGAAATCATATAGTATGGTGTTGCATATGCTACATTCATTTGAGTCTTTCAGCTTTGACATATATGATCTTTAGACTTACATGAAAGATTAAATCTATATTATTGTTTTTCAAGAATCAAAATTCAAATTCTATGATTCATTTCATACTATATATGTAATATTCTATCTAGACCTCTTGATTTTTGGCTTAGAAATGTGCAAAAAAAAGAGTTTTGGGGCTGGGCTGTCTTGCTAGGCCGTCTCTGACATGGGACGGGGCGTCCCGGGCAATCCGGGACGCGTCCCCTGCCGTGAGGAAACGTCCCAACCTCCGCTGGTCTCCAGTGGTCATGCACAACTGAAGTGACTCCTCTATGTGGAACTGTGCTCGTAGATCTGAGTATGCTCGACATCTGATAACAAAGTGCTCCTCGCTCTCTATCTCTATATGGCATGCTGGGCACCACCTCTCCTCTCTAGGGACTCCCTTGTTCCGACCACTCTCGATCTCGAGCTGATGGGATGAAATTCGAAGCTTCCCATTGACGAGTCGGAGGTGGTGTGGTAGGTATGTCTGCATGTATCGTGGAGTCTCAATGAAGCCCTCGTCTGAGATATGTAGAAAATGCTCACTTTAGTGAAGCATTTTCGGTGGCAATGTACCGAAGGGGCTAATCCATGTCCTTTGTATGTATGTATGCCATATCTCCTGTCGAATGATCCTATTCCTCTCCTGATGGGAGAGCGAATAGGTGGGGGCTTGTAAGTCATACTGTAGTGGTGGTAGTCTGTCTATGTCAAACCCATGGTGGGCCAGCCAATCTCGTGTCTTTGCGTACCATGAGGAGGTGTCTCCTGCTAATGCCATGTCACGTGATGCTTGGAAAGCTCGATAAGTGATGCGCTCTGTATCCATGCTCCGGATCCTGTGTAATAGGCATACTGTCTGGAACAGTGCCTCTACTACCATCGGTGGTACAACGAGCTCTGCTTCGATGATATCATGTGGTATCGAAGGCTTGCAGCGGATGAGTCTTGCAATCATGAGAATCTGTGGCCTCTCCAATGCTATCCATGCTGAAGTAGCTAAACCTGGCCCCCATATGGCTGCTCCATACATGAGCGCTGGTGTAACCAAAGTGTCGAAGAGCCATCCCTTTGTGCGGGGCTCTTGAAAGTGTGCCTGGTGGCACTGTCTCTCCATCAAGGCTAGTGATGCGTATCCACCTGTGATGCGATCCCGGGCTGCTTGAGACATAGAGAAACCTCCAGAGGCTGCTGTGAATGTCACTCTGAGATAGACATATGATCCGACTACCTCAATCGGTCCGCCTGCTACGGTGAAAGAACTATGTCTCCTCACCTATGCTGATGTATGAAAAATCATAACCTTGGTTTTACCAAGGTTCACAGATAGCCCTCTATGTATGCAGAAGTCGTCTAGGCCACGTAGGTGGTGCTGTAGACCTTCGGCAGACTCTAAAACCAACACAATATCGTCAGTGTATAAAAGAATATGAACAGAGGTCCCTCGTACCTCAACGCCCTCCCCTCCTTGCTGTTGTATGAAGTCCACTATCTCATCAATGTATAGACCAAAGAGGGTGGGTGAAAGAGGGCATCCTTGCTTCACTCCGATGGTTCTAGCAAGTGAGTGATAAGCCTCCTAGACATCTGACTCTACCAGATACTCTCTCATATAAGGCATAGATCCCCCATATCATCTCATCTGGAGCACCGATATCAAGTAGGCGTTTGAAGAGTCTCTCCTTGGGAACTGTGTCGAAGGCTTTGCGGAAGTCCACAAAGTAGTATAATCTCCTCTTCCTCACTCTTGCTTGGTCGATCAGGCATCTCAGAGTGAAGATGTGGTCAATGGTAGAGTAATCTCGTCTGAAACCTGCCTGTCCTGGAGCCCTGATGCCCTTCCTCTCGGCGAGGGTGCTCAACTCTGTCTCTAGCACTTCCCCATATAATTTGGCCAATATGGGGCCAATCATTATCATCCGAGATGTAGCTTGATCCATAACATCACATGACTTATGAATGGGCACTATGGTGTGCTCAGTCCATGAGTCAGGGAACCCTTCAACTAGTGCACGGTTGAAGAGGTGGGCAATGAGCGGTGCAAGAGTCGTGCATCCGTAGATGAGATGCTAGTTCTGTAAACTGAACTGGTCATGGGCTCTTCCATGCTGTAAATGGGCAGATAATGACCACCTAATACATGGGGGCCCATGATGGGAGTGAATATATATATCCTAACTACAGATAATGGGTGGGGGTGGATGGAGTATGTGATACATCGGCGGCGGTCTGAGTGTCTCCTGAAGGAAGGCTACCCATGTGGTGGTGGTGCGCCTCTGCTCCATCATGTGGTCGTGGGCTATCATGATGCGTGAAATATCCTCCTGGTATAGTCGTGGTCATCGGTATCCAGCCCTATGTGGTCGACGTCGTACTCTCTGTGCTACAGCCTGCTCGAGAGTGAGTCCTATGCCTCGGGAAGGTGGGCCCGTCTCATGTAGCCCATCTCGCTGAAAGAACTGAGTAATGGTCTGTTCGGTACTCACGCGTGTCTGATGCATGGGCTCTAGGGACTGATCTCGTCTCTCATATGCTGCCGTGAGGAAACGTCCCAACCTCCGCTGTCTCCAGTGGTCATGCACAATTGAAGCGACTCCTCTATGTGGAACTGTGCTCGTAGATCTGAGTATGCTCGACATGAGAGAGAGAGAGAGAGAGAGAGAGAGAGAGAGAGAGAGAGAGAGAGAGAGAGAGAGAGAGAGAGAGAGAGAGAGAGAGAGAGAGAGAGAGAGAGAGAGAGAGAGAGAGAGAGAGAGAGAGAGAGAGAGAGAGAGAGAGAGAGAGAGAGAGAGAGAGAGAGAGAGAGAGAGAGAGAGAGAGAGAGAGAGAGAGAGAGAGAGAGAGAGAGAGAGAAAGAAAGACTTTTTAACGTCTATTAGAGGCCAAAATCGGCCTATGAGACAAAACATATACATCAGTATGATCCAATCCACTGTGATCCAAAACGAAAATAAAGTGTGAGTACTGCAAACGGGTATAAAAGGAGGGATAGTAGCTGGTATCAAGGGTGTGGGGTGCTATGGGTATGCACTCTATATGCTCAATGGGTGAGATACAAATATGATATGCATAGGGAGGGGAGGCTCGATGGTATCACAACCCCCTAAATGCCTGGAGAGAGAGAGAGAGAGAGAGAGAGAGAGAGAGAGAGAGAGAGAGAGAGAGAGAGAGAGAGAGAGAGAGAGAGAGAGAGAGAGAGAGAGAGAGAGAGAGAGAGAGAGAGAGAGAGAGAGAGAGAGAGAGAGAGAGAGAGAGAGAGAGAGAGAGAGAGAGAGAGAGAGAGAGAGAGAGAGAGAGAGAGAGAGAGAGAGAGGTAGGTATATTAACGTCTTCCAAAACTTGGCCTATGAGACAAAATCATATACAACTGTGGTAATCTCTGTGTAGCAATGGAAAGGAAAAAAATACTCGCTACACAAAACTGTGTAGGCGGAAAACAGCAAAGGATGGTGGTACCTGTAATGAGGAGGTAGTGGGAATAAAATAATGGTGCTTGGGGGGAGAGTGGCTCTGGCTCAGCAGATAATGGCCACCTAATACATGGCAGGCCCATAATGTGAGTGAGTAAAATACCCTAGCTACTGGTGATGGGTGGAGGTGGGTGTAGTATGTGGTACATCGGTGCTTGTCTGAGTGCCTCCCGAATGAAGACAACCCAGGTGGTGGTGGTACGCCTCTGCTCCATCATGTGGTCATAGGCTGTCCTGATGCGTGAGATATCCTCCCCATAAAGTCGTGGTCGATGATATCCAACCATGCGTGGTCGACGTCGTGCTCTCTGTGTTGCTGCCTGGTGGAGCGTAAGCCCTCTAGATGGACCTCTTTGGTGTAACTGAGCTTGCTGAAAGAAGTGAGTGATGGTCTGCTGGATACTCCTCCGTGTCTGATGTGTCTGTTGTAGTGACTGCTCTCGCCTCTCATATGCCGCTATGAGGAAGCGTCCCAACCGCTGTCCCAACCGCTGCTGGTCTCCCATAGTCATGCACAACTGGAGCGATTCCTCTAGCTGGAATTGTGCACGTAGGTCTAAGTATGCTGGGCATCTGACAACAAAATGCTCCTCACTCTCTAGCTCTGTCTGGCATACTGGGCACCACCTCTCCTCTCGGGGGACTCCCCTAGACCGACCCCTCTCAATCTCGAGCTGATGTGGGGTAGGTATGTCTGCATGTATCGCGGAATCTCAATGAAGCCCTCGCCCGATATATGTAGAAAATGCTCACGGTAATAGAGCATTTTCGGAGGCAATGTATCTCTAGGGCACACCCATGTCCTCTGTATGTATGTATGCCATATCTCCTGAAGAATGACCCTATTCCTTTCCTGATGGGAGAGAGAATAGGTGGGTGCATGTAAGTCGTACTGTAGTGGTGGTAGCCTGTCTATATCAAAACCATGGTGGGCCAGCCAGTCTCGTGTCTGTGCATACCTCGAGGAGGTGTCACCTTCCAATGCCATATCACGTGATGCCTGGAAACCACGATAAGCCATGCGCTTTGTATCCATGCTCTGAAGTCTGTGTAATAGGCATACTGTATGGAATAGTGCCTCAACTAGCATCGGTGGCGCAGCGAGCTCTGCTCTAATGATATCATGTGGTACTGAAGGCTTGCTGCGGATAAGTCTTGCAATCATGAGAATCTGTGGCCTCTCCAACGCTGTCCATACTGATGTAGCTAATCCCGGCCCCCAAATGGCTGCCCCATACATGAGCGCTGGCGTAACCAAGGTGTCGAAGTGCCACCCCTTTGTGCGGGGCTCCTGAAAATATGCCTGGTGGCACTGTCTCTCTATCAGAGCTAGTGCTGCGTATCCATGTGTGATGCGGTCACGGGCTGCCTGAGACATAGAGAAGACCCTTGAAGCTGCTGTAAATGTCACTCCCAAGTAAACATATGATCCAACCACCTCGATCGGTCCACCCGCTGCTGTGAACAAACTATGCCTGCGTACCTATGCTGATGTATGAAAGATCATGACCTTGGTTTTACCAAGGTTCACAGATAAACCTCTCTGTGCGCAAAAGTCATCTAGACCATGTAGGTGATGCTGTAAACCTGCTGCAGACTCTGAAACCAATACAATATCATCAGCATATAAAAGAATATGAATAGTGGACCCATGTACCTCGATGCCATCCCCTCCCTGCTGTTGTATGAAGTCCACTATCTCATCAATATATAGACCAAAGAGGGTGCGTGAAAGAGGGCATCCTTGCTTCACCCCGATAGTGCTAGCAAGCGGATCCGATAATCCCCCCGGACATCTGATTCTACCAGATACTCTCTCGTATAAGGCGTAGATCCCCCATATCATCTCCTCTGGAACTCCGATATCAAGTAGTCGTCTTAAGAGTCGTTCCCTAGGAACAATGTCAAATGCTTTGCAGAAGTCCACAAAGCAGCAATATAATCTCCTCTTCCTCACTCTTGCCTGGTCAATCAGGCATCTCAGGGTGAAGATGTGGTCAATGGTAGAGTAATCTCGTCTGAAACCTGCCTGTCCTGGAGCCCTGATACCATTCCTCTCAGCGAGAGTACTCAATTCTGTCTCTAGTACCCCCCCATATAACTTGGCCAATATAGGCCCGATCATGATCGTCCAGTATGTAGTTGGATCCATGGTATCACCTGACTTATGAATGGGCACTATGGTGTGCTTAGTCCATGAGTCAGGGAACCCTTCAACCAATGCACGGTTGAAGAGGTGGGCGATGAGCGGTGCAAGAGTCTTGCCTCCATAGATGAGGTGCTCTGCCTGTAAGCCGAAATGGTCATGTGCCCTGCCATGCTGTAGACGGGCAATAGCGCGTCGCACCATGGTGGCTGTGAAGAAGTCAGAGGTAGTGGGGGACGTGAGCTCCGCGGCCTGGGAATGGGGGGCTGGTCCGGGATCTCGTATAGGCCCCGTGCATAGATATGCCAAGTACTCGGGTCTCGGATGGGTGTTTGCTGTCTCCTCTCTCTGAAGTGTTGCCACGCCACTACACTGTCTCGACTCATGAGCAAATGGTAAATATCCTAGTACTGTCTCTCCTCCCATTCTCGTAGTTTGCGGCGAGTAAGGATCTGCATGCGACGTTGTGCCTGTGCATGTGTAATGTCCCCTCGATGCTCTAATATTCGTAGGTGTTTCCGTAGCTCACGATACTCTTCATCATACCAGCGGTTCTGGTGATCTGTGATGTAAGTGTGTCTAAGGGTGAGAGTGGATCGAGTGAGAGTAGGCGGGTGTGTAAATGGTGTGCATAAATATGTGAGAGTTCGTGTGTGAAGTGTATCGTGGTGTGTGTCTCAGTGGATGAGGGAGGGTCTAATGGAATAGGAGATGAAAGTGTGAATGTGATAAATGTATGGTCAGCCCCAAGTGGGCGTCGTCCAATACTAAGTGAGGGGATGAGTGAGGCTCCAGAGATGGTGCCCAAAATGTAGTCGACTGTGCTCTCGCCTCCCCCGTGGGGGAAGCAAGTAAGTCCGCCTGAACGTGGCCAATGGTGCATCCCGTTATATATAACGAGATGGTGTCTGTTGCCCAACTCAAGAAGGTGTCTTCCATATCCAGTGGCATCTTGGCCCACATCGGCTGACACTCTACGGGTGCTCATCTCCTCTGGATCACTGCTCCTCATAATCTGTGGAAGGTCCATGTCATACAACTCGCACTGACGTGACTGGGTGCGGCCATTGAAGTCCCCCATAAGGAAGACCTCACCAAGGGTGCTGTAATGTAGAATCTGATCTGATAGTGCTATGTATGGTGAGTCCCTGTCCCGACTCGATCCCCTAGGGTCCAGTCTTGCATATCTCGATCCACCTGGTGGAAAGTAGCATATGGCAATGTAAACCCAACTCTTTGGGGCTATCTCCATGCGGACCCACATGTATCGTGCTTCCTCATCTCTTCCTATGATATGGATCCGTCCCTGTATCTCCTGTCTAAATATGATGGCTACTCCTCCTGATCCTCGTGCTGTGCTCTGTCTCGTCGTGTTTCTGAATGTAGATTCCCAGTGAAAGTCGGCAATACGAGGTAGGCCCCGTTCTGGGCTCTCATGGGTCTCTGTGATGCAAGCAAAGTCATGGGTGTCTAAGATCTCTTCCAATCGATGTGGCCGTGTCCAAAGTGCTCCGTTGCAGTTCCATACTGCTCCTCTAAGTGGTGACTCCTGGTATGGTGTTGCCTCATAGGCCGCGTATCCCTATTTGATAGGGCGTCCATCGATGAAGACTTTACCGTCACGGTAAAAAGCCTTCCTCCCCTCTCGTCTCGCCTGGAGAATCTGTGGCATACATGTCCGACGGTGCTCTATTTGCATCCTCGTGAGATCCTCATCCATATATAAAGCTCTCCCGGGTAGTCCTCGTAGTACTGATCATCGTCGGAAGAAGGCAGTGCGTGTATCTTCCGAGCTCATACGGAGTATGAGTGCTCGTGGACGGGACGTGTCTCTACCAACCCTCCATGCCTCTGTGAAAGGCATAGTCTCATATCCCAAGCGGTGGCAAAGATCAGTGCCATCTTCCTCTGGTGATGTCCACTCTTGCAATCCTGTAATCCACTTCCATTTCGGATTTGATCTCTTTTTTGAGTTCTTCTTTGAGTTCTTCAACTTGAGAAATCTCTCCATCTTCTTTAACTCTAGCGACCTTCAAATGGGCAATTTCTTCTTGAAGGCGATGCATTTCAACTTTCAATTCATCTCTCTCCTCTCTGATGTCTTTGATTTGGTCTTCCAAAGATTTAATCTTCTCCAATGCTCTTCTCATTTCTTGGTTTAGTGCTTTGTCTGCCTCCTTTTTTACTTCCTTGATAGCTTTGCTCATCATCTCTTCCACATCCTTCTTCTCCAGTCTTGCCATCTTTAAAAGAGATTAGGGTTTTGAAGAGAGAGAGAGAGAAAGAAAGAAAGAAAGAAAGAAAGTGTTTTTACGTCTATTAGGAGGCCGAACTCGGCCTATGAGACAAATCAATGTACATGGGTGTATCTTCTGTCAATCGGAAAAGATAAAAGTACTGAAAAAAAGATAGCAAGGCTGATATAGATCTCTGTAGTATGCATGTAGAGATACCCCTGAAAGTGGGAGGGGGGGGACGGTGAATGGAGTGCTATATCTATAGCCTATATGCAAAAGGGTAGTACAAGCATGATAATGCATCTGAACGACTAACTAGCTCCATCCTGTACTAGTGAGCGGGTGTAAGATGTGGTACATGGGTGGAGAGAGAGAGAGAGAGAGAGAGAGAGAGAGAGAGAGAGAGAGAGAGAGAGAGAGAGAGAGAGAGAGAGAGAGAGAGAGAGAGAGAGAGAGAGAGAGAGAGAGAGAGAGAGAGAGAGAGAGAGAGAGAGAGAGAGAGAGAGAGAGAGAGAGAGAAAGAAAGAAAGACTTTTTAACGTCTATTAGAGGCCAAAATCGGCCTATGAGACAAAACATATACATCAGTATGATCCAATCCACTGTGATCCAAAACGAAAATAAAGTGTTAGTACTGCGAACGGGTATAAAAGGAGGGATAGTAGCTCGCATCAAGGGTGTGGGGTACTATGGGTATGCACTCTATATGCTCAATGGGTGAGATACAAATATGATATGCATAGGGAGGGGAGGCTCGATGGTATCACAACCCCCTAAATGCCTGGAGTGGGTGTAGGATATAATGCATCGGTGGGTAAGGCATCATGGCGATCCTCAAAATGCTCTGGGCGTCCAAATCGATAGGGGTGCGCTGTTGACGTCTCTGTATCTCCATGTCATGGAGTGCGTGAATCGCCTGAATCTCTCTCTGATGTGGACGAGCTCTCCGGACAAGGGGTCTCGGTTGTCGACGCTGTCGTCTAAGCTCCTCTGCTCTGTGTAATGTGACACCCCGCATCGAGCTTGGGCCTCGAGTGTATGTGGGTCTGAAAAAATCTGTAATATAAGTCTGAGGGGGGGGGTCAGGTGTATCTCCATCTCCTGCTGGAGGAGTGATGCGCGACGGTGCTAGAGCTCTACTAGGAAACGACCTAGAGGGCGCTGGTCCTTTGTCCCCAATAAAGCCCTAATCTCTCTAGGCCCCCTGAAGAGCTGTGGGTAGCGGTCTCTGATGTCCTCATATGCCTGGCATCTACATGTGTAGTGCTCCTCGTCCTCCACCTCCTCTCTACATATCCTGCATAATCGCTCATCCCTGGGGGTATGTGTGGCTCGCCCAATCTCAATCTCGAGCTGGTGTGATGATACTCTGAGCTTCCCAATGGCCACTCTCTCAGCTGGTGCCATATATGTATCCATGTATCGTGGTCTCTGAATGAAACCATCCGCTGTCAGAGTCAGGAAGTGCTCTCTGTAGTGTTGCCTCTTTGTGGGAAGAGGCTCCCGTGGTGCTATCCATGTCTCCCTGACGTGTATCTGTAGTAGGTCCTGACGGATGATCCTATTCCTCTCCGAACGAGAGAGGGTAATGTGGGGGGAAGAGAGGTCATACTGAAAAGGGGGGAGATCCGTAATGCTCATGCCATGGTCTGCTAACCATTGGTAAGTCTGTGCATACCATACTCTCTCATGCCCTGTCTCTGCCAAATGTCTAGAGCTCTCAAATGCAAGCCTGGTGAGTCGGCTAGTGGGGAGCTCTCTGACTCTCAGAATAAAGGTGACCAACTGGAAGAGGGCCTCCACTAGCATCGGTGGTGTGCCAAGCTCAGCTCGTATAATGTCATGTGGAACGGAGGGCTTGCTGCGCAGCAAGCGTGATATCATGGTGATCTGGGGCCTCTCAATCTGCGTCCACATCGCCTCTGTGATCCCTGGTGCCCATACTGCTGCTGCGTACATCAATGCGGGTGTCACTAGAGTGTCAAAGAGCCACCCCTTAGTCCGGGGTTCCTGAAAATGTGTTTGAAAGCAGCGTCTCTCCAATCCTGCAAGTGCCGCATAACCTCGCGTCCATCTATCTCTCGCAGCCTGTGCCATGGAGAATACCCCTGTGCTGCCCGAGAAGGTGATACCTAGGTAGACGTAGGAGTCCACCACCTCTATCTGTCCTCCAACTGCTGTGAAAGAGGCGCGATGGCGTACTGTCCTGGAGGTATGGAAGATCATGACCTTGGTCTTGCCAAGGTTCACTGTGAGTCCTCTCTCCATGCAAAAGGTATCGAGCGCCTGTAAATGTGACTGCAACCTCTCCTGTGACTCTGAGAGCAGGACAATGTCATCAGCATATAATAGGATATGTACTGGCGTACCTCCAAGGTCTCCTCCTCGCCCTCCTGCTCGCTGTATATACTCCGTGATCTCGTCGATGTAGAGACGGAAGAGAGTGGGTGAGAGAGGGCAACCTTGTTTCACACCAATGGTGCTAACAAGGCTGTCTGATAGACCGCCAGGGCAGCCTGTGACTCGTGCATACAAAGCGTTGATGGCCCATAGCATGTCTGATGGAAGTTGTAACTCCTGGAGCCTCCGTAGTAGTGTCTCTCGAGGGACCATGTCGAAGGCTTTGCGGAAATCCACAAAGCAACAGTATAGTCTCTGCTTCCTCGCCTTCGCGCTCTCAATCAAGCAACGAAGCACAAAGATGTGGTCAATGGTGGAGAAAGTGCGGCGGAAGCTTGCCTGGCCGGGTGCTCTGATCCCCGCTGCCTCAGCGTGTGTACTGAGCTCTGCCTCTAGTACTGCCCCATAGATCTTGGCCAGGATATGGCCTATCATAATAGTCCTGTAGTTCCCTGGGTCCATCATATCGCCGGACTTATGGATAGGCGTAATGGTATGCATAGTCCATCAGTCGGGTAATCCCTCAACCAAAGCACGGTTGAAGAGATGGGCGATCAAGTGGGAAACTACATCTGCTGCGTATATAAAGTGCTCTCCCTGTAGCCCCGTGTGGTCTGCTGAACGGCCATGCTGTAGCCTATGGATGGCCTGTCGTACCATGCCTGCTGTGAAGAGGGTGGATATCACCGGACGCGGTGTGGAAGGAATCGGTAATGGTGGCTGTCCTGGGACGTCATATAACCTCTGGGCGTAGGTGTGCCAAGTCGAAGGATCTTCTATGGGTGTAGGTGGACGTGGCTCACGTAGTGCCCTCCACGCGGTGGCACAATCCCTACTCATGAGAAGGTCGATCAACTCTGCCTCCTGTCGCTCCTCGAAAGCTCCCCGCTTCCGGTCTTCATTCTCAAGTCTATAGTCACTCATCTTGTTCAGGGTTTATGTCAACTATGCTTTGATACCAAATGTTGGAAGTGGGATGGGCCTCAATAATAATATCAGTCACAGGCTAACAGGATGTTCCAACACATGAACCTTAGCATACACACCGTAATACTAAAAAAGAGATGAGTGAGAGATAGAGAGAGAATAAACAAGATTTTTGAAAGTGTAACGGTAAGCTAGGATGCTTACCTACACTATCTTATGTTCCAATGTCAAATTACAATGCGTGAATATGATACAAACTGACAAGATTTGAATCTAGGCAAAAATAGGAACTAGATATAAGAAATTGTGTGCCTAAGAGGTATGAAGAGTGTGTGTGTGAAAATATGGAGAATATGATCAATTTATAACTGTTTTATAGCAAACCCGAATTTTGATTATCCTAAATCAGAAACTAGTGAATGAACAAGTGAGGATAGATGTAGACTTGTTAGTCACAGTATTTAAGCAAGTGATGCTGATGGTTGGTTGACACGGATTCCTCGAGATGTCTCCAGATGTAAAGCAAAACTCCTCCAAGAGTATATGAACGCTCCTCCTAGTGATCTTCTAGCATTGAGCTAGTGCTTTAGCTAGAGAAGATAATTAAACAATGACCTTGGTCATCCTTATTCAATAATTGGATTCCCTCATGATGTGCTTTTACAAAAAAACACAAAAAACATGCTATCGTTATGTGAAAAGCATTATCACTGCTTGTGAAATCTTCCGCAAAACAATTACCAAAATTACTTTCCAAAAATCCACCTTCGTTGTCGCTATGCCAATTGGGAATTGAACTCAGGTGGCCTCTTTCCGAGGTAATTGACTTAGCCAACACGCTTGCATGCTTTGCTTGTGGGAAGGCTACTAAAAACTACTAATTATGGCTGTAGGTTCAGAATTTTGGACCGATTTGGACATTGTTTCCAACACCATGTGAAGGATGGACGGGACTTAGCTACTCTGATATGTGGGCAAAGAAGTTTGATGAGGAAAAGAAAGGGATAGATGAGGCCCTTACTCTCGTATGTGTTGCTTGGGCTGCATATGGATGCTCTATCCTCTCCTATGAATGGAGAGAGAGAAAGAACCGTAGCATTATAAATGTTTAGACTTCATGCCTTATTGGTACATATTTCCTATTTACCACAGAAGTGAGAAAAAAAGGGAAAAAGATAGTTTTGAAAAATTCACTTGTCGACACATCAAGCAAGACATAGAAGAGGTAAAGCGCAAGTAAGTATGTTTTCTCTTTAAATATTGAACTTTATAATTATGTCACATTACATGAAAGAATCATTTTGATTTGATTTCTAAGTTCTAACTTATTGCTTATGATTTCAATTTCAAAGGATATCTTGGAGATGGGCATGGATGCATAGACCCATCCATGGCTATCTCGCATACAAAATGCCAAGCATGTATAGTGATACGGAGCTCCTTATAGATCGTGTGCTATACATGTCACGTGTGATTCCATTAGAGAAGCACAATGACATTCTAGAGGAGATAGGATGTTATATGGTTGAGAGGGGAGACCTTGGATTTACATTCCCTACATGTTGGATGAGAGGTTCCATGGTGGAACTTTTTTTGGTTTGATCATTTTGGTTTTGGCTTTTCTACTCTCCAACCCCATGCATTGAGGGTTTTAGCCGAAGATTGCTTCTTGGGTGCTTGTGAGAGAAATTGGAGTGCCTATTCCCTCGTACACACAAGAGTGAGGAATAGGCTTAGCACACAACAAATGGAAAAGCGTATATATTGCAGCAAGAATGTAAAAATCTTGCAAACGATTATGCAAATGGGGACTGCAAAACAAGTAAGTATATATGTAAAGTACTAAATTGTACATCCATCATTCATTCATGTATTGTGTTCATAATGCATAACTAACATGTTGCAGACTAATATAGGGAGCCAGGGAGCTGACATCTATTGATGTGAGATATACACAAAGTTAGAGGCAGAGACAAAGGAGTGGTCAGTGGTTGCATCGATGATCGGCCACACTACGAGGACATGGTGCTTACACTAGTAGCATGCCACATGCATCTAGGAGGATGACTCATGCTACATCAAGGATCTATTGGAAATGCAACCTTCCACATGAGGGATTGCACATAGTATCAATTTTGATCAGTTTTAGACAAAGTCAACCATGGTCAAACTAAGGTCAAAGATGGTCAAAATTGATCAAAATATGTGGAAAATCTTATCACATATTTGGAAAGTATGAGTCAAGAGCTATCCATGGATATATAACATTTAGAATTTGGACCATATTTGGGTAGTCAAAAGTCAAACCTTGATATTTGAAAATTGTGTGAAAAGCATTTTTAAGGCTTGAAAAGAAGTTTTTAAAAGCGAAAAGCAATACACTAGGTATTTTTGAACCAACCCCCCTCCCCCTCCCCATCCCCCAAATTAGGGTTTTTGTAATTTTTAGAATCAAGGTTTTAGAAAATTACAAGCTTTATTACTTTGCTTTTCATGGAGAAACAAAAACTATATAAATAGGAGGTCTATTGCACTCAATTCATCACTTCTTGAAGAGCTCAAGCTTAGACCTTGTTTATGGAGAGGTCTTCTTCTTGGAGGAGATGATTAGGGTTTTCTTCTTCTTCAACAAGAAGGGAAGCATCTAAGGTTTGTGATTCTCCTTCTACTTCGAGGACATGAGCTTTGAGCTTATCTATACTCGGAGGAGATCATCTTCACTTTCTGGAGATTGTGAAGTTATGAAGATATGCTTCAAATTCTGCATTTATATGCAAACTTTATAATTCTTTGTAACATTCATGTACTTCATATTTTGGTATATTTGGCATATATTGGAGCTTTGCTCCATCTCTCTATGGCCTTGTCTATTCTCTCTCATGTCTCTATTTCATTTTTTTTCTCTATATTGATTGTAGACCTTAAAAACCAACAAGATTGAGTCTCGTTTTGATGATGAGGGGAATCCCATTAGTGAGGAGGATAGTCTAGTGTAATCTACATGTGAGACGATGACTTCATATTCTTTAGATGACATTAGTGATGAGGATGTAGTATTGGAGTGAGACTTGAGGCTTAAGCACACATTGATGATTCAATGAAGATATGGGATAAAATATAAGGCAAAAACCAATATTCCTCGCCTCATTATTCTCTAAAAATACCTATCCATTGTACACTTGAGGTATGAACTTCTTATCACCCTTAGATGCACTATCTAATGCGCAAGGTCAATCTCTTAGCAAATTAGCCAGAGTTGATCTAGAAAAAGAAATAGAATAGAGACAACATGAAGAATAGAGAACACCCATGAGAGATGCAAGGAGCAAAGCTCCACATATCCCATAATATTTCAAAGATTAAAGTTACAAATAGATAGCTTCTTTTGTGAGATACAAGCTATGCATGAACTTTATAAACCATCAATGGCTGAAGTGTGAATCTCCTCCAAATTCCTCCAAATAATAAAATTCATATGAAAATTATAAGCACACCTTGGAGTTGTGGATGAACACCCACCTAAATTGTTGATGAAGACCTTCAAACTCTAAGCTCATGAAGTAGTTAAGCACTCCAAAAAGTGATAAGAGATGAAGTATGAGATTTAACCATTTGTATTTATAGGCTTATGTGTATTAGTGAAAAAATTGCCAAAATTTGTTTTTTGGAATTTGATTTTTGAAAGTCACTATTGGGCATAGAGAGTTTTTCGTGAGTTTTATTAGGATTTTACGTGGACTTTTGGAGGTTTTATTGAATTTTGATTTTAAATTTGATTTGGTTTTACATTGGATTGATGTGAACACAAGATTTGGTTGGCAAGTGTTATATGTGGTTGGAGTGCATACCCATAGCACCCCACACCCTCGATGCCAGCTATTATCCACTCCTTTTATACTCTGTTTTGTACTCCCACTTTATTTTCCTTTTGGGATCACAGTGGATTGGATCCTACTGATGTATATGTTTTGTCTCATAGGCCGATTCTAGCCTCTAATAGACGTTAAAAAGTCTTTCTTTCTTTCTTGGAGTAGGACAAGGATATGTAGAAATATCTACACCCAAATTTTGAACATATATGACCAATTTCAACCACTCTTTAGGCTACCATTTCTTGTGTTTACTTGCATGTATAGGGTGTCACCTAGTGGAAGGTTTCCCAATATTGTCCTCTACTCTCTTGGACAACTTTAGAGAGCTTCTACATCAATCTTGGAGGTCATTGTGTGGAGTCCTTCTCATACACACTTGGGGAAGAAGCTTGGGAAGTGTGGTTTTGCTGATGAAAGAGGCTGTGGAGAGCTACATAGTGGTGTGCTCGGTTGTTGCAAACACCAAGGGAGTGGGTTGTTGTGTGAGAGAGGAAGAAGAGAGAGAGACCTTCATAGAAATTTGGAGAAGAAAATGGAGAAGTTGAAGTTGAAGAAGTCCCAATCAAGTTATGAGAGTTTTGGGACCAAGACTTATTGATAAGTGACTTTAGGTCATTTGGGCATGTTCACACATGGCGAATGACCAAAAGTCATAAAAACAATGTAAATGCCTATCAGTCCTCAGTTTGGGGTCCAAAAAATATAAGAAAACTATGTCTGGAAAGCTCTCAGAGCTAGAAGGGTCAAAATATGCAAAGGAGAATCCTTGGGGCCTTTATTCCCAACAACTTCCCACTTTAAGGACCAAGGAGGCTCCTTTAAGCTAACTCCCACCATCTATATACATAGGTGACATTGTGCCTTGGGTAGACACTTAGCGAGAGCATTTGCAAGATTCTGTGAAGTATTGACCTTATCAAAGTGATCAGGCCATCCTCTCACACCTCTCTCATAAGTGGTATCTCATATCAAAATGCTTTGTGTGAGCATGGAACATGGCATTCTTTGCCAAACATATGGGACTGTAGCTATCGTGTCCAAGAAGAGGTGCTTTTTCAAGCATCTGAAACCCACTGCACAAGCGGGCTAACCAAATGGCTTCTTTGAAAGCC
The DNA here is from genome assembly GCA_020310875.1 of Ceratopteris richardii. Lineage (NCBI taxonomy): Eukaryota > Viridiplantae > Streptophyta > Polypodiopsida > Polypodiales > Pteridaceae > Ceratopteris > Ceratopteris richardii. The sequence goes on along the minus strand of CM035413.1, from coordinate 8,441,967 downwards.
TCTGTGGCTGAAATATATTCTGCCTCTATAGTAGATAGTGCTATGATCTTCTGAAGTCTAGAGCACCATGAAAATAGCCACTTCTGGACCTGTGAGTGTCCGCATCACCCTCCATGTCTGAATCACAGAATCCTTTCAACTCCAATGGACACTTTCCATAACAAGGCATTTACCTTTGGTCCCTTCCAAATATGTCAAGATAGATTTGACTCCCTCCTAATGAGCTTTGCCAGGATTAGCCATAAACTTGCTAACAACTCCCATTGAATAGCAATGTTTGGTCGAGTGGCAACCATAGCATACATAAGTGAACCACAAGCTGATGCAAATGGAACAATCTTCATGTGGTTGGCTCCATCATCATCTTTGGGAAAGTCATCCTCGGAAAGCTTAACATGTGGCTGCAATGGCACCCCAAATGGCTTAGCGTCAGCCACATTAAATCTGTCCAGCACTTTTTCAATGTACTTTTCTTGGGATAAATGCAAAATATGCTGCTGCCTATCCGTTTTTATTCGCATACCAAGAATATGCTCAGCTTCCCCAAGGTCTTTCATTGAGGAAGCAGAGTTCAGCTGCTGTTTTGGAGCATTTAGAGTGCTCTTTTTTCCCCCAGCCAGCAGCATATCATCTACATACAGCACAAGAATGATTGGGCTTCCATCTTCATCCTTTCGTGTACAAGCAGTGGTCTCTGCATGGCTTCTTTTGAACCCATGTTTGAGTTTATCTCTTCCTGCATGGCGAACTCCCACTTTTTGTTGTGCTCATGTAGTTTTGCCTCTTTATAAGTGAGAGGCTCACCCTCATCTCATAACATAATGTAATATACAGAGGGGTCATATTGTTCACAGGATCTACATTCTTTGGCAGTGGATCTACATCAAGAGGTATATCAACTTCCTCATTGTCAATGGGCTGCTGTACATCATTTCCAGCCTTGTTTTCCTCTTCTTACTCAGTGATCTACATTCTTTGGCAATGGATCTACATCAGGAGGTATATCAACTTCCTCATTGTTAATGGTCTGCTGTACATCATTTCCAGCATTGTTTTCATTATGAATAGGTGGTTGCATATGCCCTTCAGGAGCCTTTTGAGCAAGTGAGCACTCATTCTTTAAGTTGGAAGGTAAGCTACCTATGGTGAAAAGCATTTGAATAAACAGGTTCTAGTTTAAGAGAACTATTACCTTCTTGAGTTGAGGTGGCCATATCTTGTAGCCCATTTCATCTTCATCTCCATAACCCATGAAGATTCCTTTCTTGGACTTTGCATCTAACTTGCTTCTCAACTCTAGCCTTAAATGCACAAAAGTATCACAACCAAAGATGCATAGGTGGTCATATGAAGCTCGTTTTCCAGACCAAACTTCTTTCGGAATGCTATCTTTTAAGGATGTGTGAGGGGATTGATTGCAAACATGAACTGTAGTTTTCAAATACTCTCTCTAAAATCCATTAGGGAGATTATCTCTGGACAACATGAGGGAGATTTTGGGAGATTACCTGTGGACAACATGCATCTCACTCTCTCACATAAAGTTTTGTTATACCTTTGAGCCACATTGTTAGAAGAGGGGCTATATGGGACTCTTTAGCTCCCTCTTAATACTTGAATTCTTGCAAAATCTATTGAATTCAACACTCATAAACTCACCCTCATTACTATAGTAAGCATTTCAGCTTTCTACCTTTTTGGGTGGTCACAAATGCATGAAATTTCTTAAATGTAGCGAAGCCTCTATCTTTAGATTTTAACAAATAAACCCAAAGATTCCTAGAGTAGTCATCAACAATAGAAACAAAGTAAAGAGCACCCTCCGATAGATTTGGTGGGCATGCTACAAACATTAGAGTGAACAAGATCAAGCACATTAGGCATCATTGGATCCCTCTTTGTGATCTTCATATCTTGTGCATGAATATGAACTAAAGGATCATTATCTTTGGTGTAACTTGTTTCCATAGTAGCACAAAAAATATCTTTTGCATTTGACAACTCTTCAATGATGACACTAGATTCCACATTGGCCTTCTCTTTGTCCTTGTCCTAAGAGTTTTCATGTGCTTCATTCTTGGTGTCCTTTTTCTTCTTGTCACCTATGTTCTTCTTTCTTTCTAATTCAACTTTATAGTATTTGCAATCAAGCTTCTTGTGACCTTTCGTACCACATGAGTAGCAAGTCACTTCAACCTTGCCTTTGCTTTTGCTCTTGTTCCTCTCTGCATTTCCACTTTTCTTTTATGTTCTTCCTCTAGCCACATTGGCTGAACCACTGCCTTCTCCATTGGCATTTCTCTTGATTTCCTCATTCAAAATAGAACCCCTTACAACATCGAAGGTAAGATGGGTTATTCAAAAGCGAAACAATGAATGTTTCCAATGGATCATGCAAGATCATCAACCAGAAGATAGCGTTAAGCTTATCATCAAATGCAAGTAATCCCGAGTCTCGCAATTGCGAGAGGGTACTTGTAGAAGCAGATAAGTGCTCAGCTGCACTTTTTGCCTCATCAAGTTGCATATCCACTAGCTTACGCATAAGATGCACTTGATTTACAGGCGTGGTATTTTCATAGAGCACCTTAAGCTTCGCCCATACCTCAAAAGCACCTGCAAGGCCCTTCATATCCATTAAAATTTCATATGATACAGCCATATTGATATAAGTGATGGTCGTCTTATTTAGGTTCATCCACGCTACTTTTGTCACATCTTCAGGCTTGACTTCCTCAAGAGTCCTTTGCGATCTTTAAGAAAGAGTGTGCCGAGCATTCTCTCTTTCTGCGAATCAAAGCCGCGACCCTCAAATATCTTGATCTTAAACAAGTTTTTGACGTCAGAGGAGGTAGAAGCAATGTTTGCACACTGAGAGCTTCAAAATTTTACATAAAAAAGGTAAAATTCACTTGTTCTCTTGTGCACAATCACCTGATGAGACTATAACTTAGAAATGAAGTCCAAAAGCTTTTCCAAACTTAGAAAAACCAATTCTGAATTTTTTTGCAGAAAATTTCAAAATTTCTAGCAAGCTACATAGAAAACAACATTTCCCCCCCCCCCCCCCCCCCCCCCCCCCCCCCCCCCCCCCCCCCCCCCAAAAAAAAAAAAGAAAAAAAAAAGAAAATTCCAGCAAGCTCTAATTGCATAAAAAACAACAAATTTGTTTTTTTCAAACATAGAAAACATATATAGATTCAAAATAGAGTCATTGGTGCTTGTTTTCACAAAAGACTCAATTTTCGAAGCATTATGATCTATAAAATTATAACCTATTGTAATAAGTTTCGAGCAAGTATGTACTTCCACAATCCTTATAGATATACTCTCTCTTGAAATGAGCGAAAGTCTCTGCAACAAAGGACCTGTAAGTGAAAAACAAGATGTGCAAGTGCTGAAAATGACATGTGGGAAAAAAAGAAGCGCAATAGAAGAGGCTGTTTGCAATGAAACTCTCTGAAAAACTCAAAATTTGCTTCAGTTTTGTAGAGGGCTGAAGTAATCCCACAAAAACAACGCTTTTATCGTGAAAATTGAAGGTTTTTGTGATGAAATTCTTCCAAATGCAAGAAACTATGATTGAAGCTTAGCATAGGCTGAAGTAGAAAAGCATTTGGAGCAACTTTGTCATGATTGAACATCTCAAAGCTTTGATACTTGTTGAAGGAGGCTCTGAAGAGCTACGTGATGGTGTGCTTGGTTGCTCCAAACACCAAAGGAGTTGGCTGTTGCATGAGGAAAGAGAAACTTGCAAAGAAATTGGGACTAGAAGATTGAGAAGTTGAAGTTGGAGAAGTCCCAATCAAGTTATATGAGAGTTTTGGGACCAAGTTTTACTGGTAAGTGACTTTTAGGCCATTTGGGCATGTTCACAGGTGGCCAATGACCAAAAGTCACAAAAATAATGTAAATGCCTATAACTCCATAATTTGGGGTTCGAAAAATTATAAGAAAAATATGTCTGGAAAACTTGCGGAGAGAGTTATCACTTGGAAGGGTCAAAATATACTATCCCTAATATTTGCCTCTTCATAATCATATACACCCTTAGTCTCCTTGTCAATACCTTTGGAAGGCTCTCTTTGGCTAGTATTATTGGTGTTAGGTTATTTTTAGATTTTGATTACTTCTTTGTACACATGTACTCTTTATTTTTAATTGTAATGATATCGAATTTTCACACACACTTGTATGTGTGTTCTTTTGTGTATATGCTTGTATCAATTTTGTCTTTTGAACTAACAAATTGGCATCAATGCATGTTTTTGTGAAGATACAAGTAAGGTCAACACCTATTGAGCAAACCCTATTTGCTCAAAGAGCATTGACTTTAGATTAAAAGCTCAAGGTTACCTTGATCAACCTTTGGTTAACTATCATCAAATTGGTCAACTTTATCTTTCAAAGTCAAACCTGGAATATGGTGGTCAAACCTACCCAAAAGAGATACTTGAACATGAGAGAAAGGTACAATCTTTAAATATTTTGATTTTTGAGTTTTATGACAAATTTGTACTTGGTGCAAGGTTAAATAGCTCATATAGGGTTTATCGTTGAGTGCTAGGTGCACAATGCACATAAACTAAAATTTGCTTTGAGTCCATTTAGAGTCATTCCAAAAGATCTAGTGAAAGATTCCAATGTCCTATGTGACTTATTTAGTGATGAAAAGCTTGAAGGAAGCTCTAATTATCCATATTGGAGTTTCATGCTTAAATATTTTATGATAGCAAAAGATTTGTGGGACTATGTCATTGGTGATTTACTTTTTCTTGAGAGTCGAAGATCTTCACCTCAAAGAGGAAGAAGAAGAGAAACATCTGGAGATGAAGCATTTACTTCCACTTTTGCACACAAACTTAGGTAGACCTGCCCAATCTTTTGGTGGTCAAGCTTCTTAAGATCAAAGTAAATGAGATTCTAGAGATGGCCAAGTTTTGGCGCTCATAACTTTTAGTAAAGAGGTCAATGATATCCCATATATGTCCTTGTACTGTATCGAAAGAAGCACGAAATAAGCTTGGGATCTTTTCTATTCATCTAATTGTTGGAAGTAAGGTAGGCCATAATAATGATAACAAGTAATCAAGATCTTTCCAACACTTAGGCCTTAGCACATACACCACTTGAACCAAATAAATTAGATGAGATGACAAGTAGAATAGAGCAAGGTTGCATCTGTTCGTGTATCAAAGATTTCGGTACCATATTTCGGTTCGGTTCGATTCGATTCCACACAGAATCTTATGTGTGATTTGTCCAATTTTTATGTGATTCAAATGATGGTTTTTTTGATACTCGATCCAAATTGTGCCAATGTACAATGTACATACATATACATATATACATACATCCCACACACACACATACATACACTATTACACACACACACACACACACACACACACACACACGTGTGTGTGTGTGTGTGTGTCCAATGAGTTGTTTGCCTGAAGGGACACCCTCCTACGATGTTTGTAGTATGTTTGGCTCAGGCATATTCCATGCTAGCACAAGGCCTGCAGATGTATATTATCATTTCATATGGCAAGTATTTTTTGATGGTTTGTTCACATCAATCATGATCAGTACGCATATAACCTTTGTTGATACTCTCATAAAGAGCCAGCACATAGCACAATATGAGCATTGCTTACATTTGATGCAAGTTAAGTAGCTGAATTATGCCTCCTTGGTCCTTGGAGTGGGAAGCCATTAATGGGTGAAGCCCCCTACGATTTGGATTCAAGGCCTTTGCCACAACCATAAAACATGGAATGGAGTTTAAGTTGTGCATTTCATGTGATGTTTTTGATTGTAATCTTGACTTGCGAGTGTGAAATTCTGAGTTTTTTTTAAAGGGTTATTTTTCATTGGACTATGTCATATGAAGTTGAAATGTACATCCATTTTCATTATACCATAGAGCTCGTGCTACCTCGTTGAATCTTACTTAATATCTGAAGTCTTCAATATGCATGTACAAGCCATGCTTGTTTTGATTGAATGGGACAAAATGAGAAATAAGTGATGTTTTCAAAATGCATTGTTTGAACATGTACGGTACTGATTCCCTACTTAAGTGATTACTTTGCATACTCAAGTCGGGCTGAAGCACTCAAGGTTCAAAGCTTTGAAACATTTTAAAGTTCCCCAACTATTTAATTTGGCAATGTCTTCAGACAACTTAGTTGCCTGGATCCACCGTTTTGGAGTGGTCACAGTTTTGATTTGTAAATATTCACAGAAGGATCCTGAAGCATTCAAGGTTGAAAGCTTTGAAACGTTTTAAAAGTTCCCCAATTATTTCATTTGGCAATGCCGGGGTCCACTGTTTTGGAGTGGTCACAGTTTTGGTTTGTAAATATTCACAGAAGGATTTATTTGGGATCTTTGTTAAAGCTTCCAAGAGTTTAATTTTAAGGCTAGCATTGGTAGGCCCTTCATTAGAGTATAGAATCTTAGCCAAAGAAGAATTTAGTTTTAAGGCTAGCATTGGTAGGCTTTTGCTTAGAATGCACCCCACACAAAACCCTCCCCAAAAAACAACTGACACAAAGAAAGATCCTTACTTGTTTCTGCATCTGGTAAGAGTCAGTGGATACGAGTCATTTTATTCAAACAGTGCTTTATTGTCGGGACCATTCGCTCTTTACTGCATGGGATTTGCAACATAAATTGTGTAATGATTGCTTTGAGTGATCAGCATTTATAGGATCATCCTTTATGTTGATGAATAAAGCAGTTATGTCTTTGAGTTTATGTTACCACTGGATGCTAGAATTTTGCCAAGGTGATTAACCAACTGTGGATAGTGCTCTAACCTTCTTTTTGTCAGGAGTTGAACTGCTATTTTGTCCAGCCTATTCCGTATAGTAGTTCTGTACACTAGTAACTCTTATGTTGGATTACAGATCAGATGTTAGCTGGAAAGATTAAGGGCCAAGCACACTTCCAATTGCATGTAAGATGAAATCTATCTTACCAACCGTTAATGGCATTGCAGACCCTGAGGCACATAAGTCTGTCATTGCAAATCTAGGTCTATGGCTCAGATCAAGTGTTGTTATCTTCTGTTTACAATGATATCTTACCCCAATTCATGTTTGGCCTTTATCCTTTTTTCTTATCTTTGCCTTTTTGTAGATGATAATGTCTACCACTATTGATGTGTGGTTCTCTCTCTCTCTCTCTCTCTCTCTCTCTCTCTCTCCCCCCCCCTCTCTCTCTCTCTCTGTGTGTGTCTGTCTGTCTCTCTGTCTTTACATCGATTCTGTCGCATAGGTCGAGTTTGGCCTTCTAATAGATATCAAAAATCCTTCTTTCTTCCTGTCTCTCTCTCTCTCTCTCTCTCTCTCTCTCTCTCTCTCTCTCTGTGGCCGCCCCCCCGCCCTTTCTTTCCCTTTTTTTCTCTTTTTTTTTTTCCTAGTAAGAAAAAAAATGGTCAACACTTCTGCTGTAGCTGAAGCTTCCACCATGTAATACCTGATAAAAACATTGCTATTATCCATTACTGTCAGATAATAGATCTGTTATGACTGTAGTTTATGCATTCACACTGTAAGCACATGCTCTATATTGGTTTCACGGTGACTGGTGAATGCTTGGATTGGCAATGAGCTGGATGTTGCAGATGTTTTTATTTTCTGATTTCCGTGGTTGCGGAAACTTGGTAGTGATGATGAGCCAGAAGTGCTCTGCTCTTCAATTGAATTCAGATTGTAATGTAAAAGAAACTTGATGGTTCATTCTGTAGTTATTCTATCAAACTGATTTTCATGTTTGAATATGATAGATTTTGAATGCACCAGGGGGTCTGTTCCCTGACAGGCTTTTTAAAGATATGGGAAGAAGCTTGAAGATGCTGTACAATTATGGGAAAATGTGTGTTGAATGACTGGTTTTCTTGGTCTATTCAAGGGAAATCCGAAAACCATTAGGGCTGTTTTGAAAATTGACAGTAATGACGAAAATGATTGCTTTTCAAATTACAAATAGTGATGCCATTTCCATGACCATTACTGCAATTTCTGCAATGTAATATTTTTTTATATTAATCACACGAGAAGTTTCAATAATTTAATTCAAATGGTTTGTTTTCTCTTCACACACCTTGAATTTTTCAATTGAGATTTCTGTTCTCTGGATCAAGTGGTGTACATCTACGTAATCTGTAAGATACCTTGCATGCTACATGAAAAATTTGTGTTCTGATTGTCACTTAGTATCTTGTTATATTTCTGAATGACCATATGTACTGGAGGTCAATATACCTTAATATGAAAGGCTTGGTCTGACTGTCTTGATAAGAAGTCAGAAATTTATAATGAGCTGGTTGCTATGTGCCACTTGTTATCTCAGAAGTTGCGTTCTACGTATTCCCCAAATTATTCAGTGCTTAGTAACATAGTGTGGTTTTTATTTCAGAAAATGAAAGGTTCGATGCATTACAGTATGATTTTTTCGGAGGATCTCTAGGTCAAGAGGTTGAGCTTGGTGGCCTCGATGAAGAAGATGAAATTATATTGAGTGCTGGCACTTTTGAGGATGATGAGAGGAATTCAGTTCCTACCCATGACAAAGAGGTAATTTATATTATTTTTTGTAGGATCTGAACATGATATTCTTGTTTTTTGTGATGCTATTTGAGGTTAGAACATTTGATTTTTCCACAGGCTGAGGTATTGGATACTGATTTTGCTTCAGACGGTCTTTTTGACATCTCTCATGTCAACCATTCATTTAGGGTAAGCTTTTCTTTTGGAGTGGCCCATGCTAATGCTCCTACTGAGAGAAGCAATCTGCGCCAATATCTAATTTTTCCTTTAATTTTTATAATGTTTCTGTGAAAGTGGTTAAATGAGTTGTCCATCTTGTTGCCTATGGATGCATATACTGAAGCACTGCCATTGGCTGCTCATCCTCCTTATCAGTCTCCTTATCCTGTGCTGTGATGCTTGTATTTCATTCAATCTGTCAGCGATCTGTTTCAAGCGGCCATATGTGTCCCGCTATGTATTGCTTTCAACAACTGTATATTATCTACTCCCTTCAAAATAGAATGTTGAAAGTCTTTTGTTTTTGAAACTAAGGAATTCCCCTTGAAACTCACTTATGTATAAATAGTCAGTTTCTGTAATTTGTTGATAAAAGGAGAATAATGGAGTTTAAATGTCTTTCAAGATTGAGAACTCGAAAAGATAGGATACTGGCAAGAATTGGAGATGAAAATCAATTTCTAGCATTTATTCGCACCACTTCTGTTTATATGACAATAATTTACAGCTTTGAGAGAATAGAAGTTATGCATTAGAGCTATTCTGAAGTGGAAGGACACCTTCAGAGATGCTTCTCTAAGCGCACATGGAAGAAATGTAGAGAGAAATGTAATGAACTGAAGTTTTAGCAGAAATATAGCAATTAAAAGCTGAATCTTGCTTGGCCATGTAATATTCAACAAGGGATCACCTCCTTTGAATTTCTAGAAGAGGAGTTCTAATGGCTATCCATGTGTGAGTAACAAGAGGGCAAGCGTACAAAGGCTGTGAGGTGGCTGGAAATGTAAGAGAGGGACTCAAAATATAGACATCCAGTTTAGGAGGGCTTGTATTTTTATGGAGGAGTAGGCACATATGAGGTGTGAAGCTATGCAGATGAGAGAAATGTCCAAAAAGTAAGATGCCTAGTTCTTTTTTATCTTTTATTGTGTTGCTGGTCCTCAATCTGTGTCCCAAGAAGGGTTCTTAAATTCAGACGCTTATCCAGGTTCAGTGGATCTTAAAAAATGGAGTCCAAAAGTTCAATGCATTAGTTCAAGGCAATCAAGCTTCAAGGGTTCTTATTCCTTTACATCCAAGTTGAGGTCTAAAATTTTGTCGGAATCTATAGTGAGTATTATATTCTGTGGAAAGTTAAAATCCAAAAAATAAGAAATTTATTCTTTAATTGTGCAAAATTTATAATACATAGTGAAATGTTAAAAATTTGTTTTTGGACTACCATGCTTTTTTCAGAACTCTCATTGAACAAAATTATTAGAAAGTCTTTCATTAGGATTCCGAATAATTTTGACATCAGGCTTACCCCTTTAAATAATGACTCTGAGTGAAGGCACATCCTAGCATGAAACTAAGTTGCTTTTGTATCTTTAAATCTATGTGCGTGCGCGCGCGCACACACACACACACACACACTCTCTCTCTCTCTCTATTCATCCTTATTAGTATGATTTGTATGTGTGGTCCATTAAATACAGCAATGGTTAATACTAAGTGGGATTTCATGCATAGGTTGTGTATGGAGGTTATATGAAACGTGTAATTGACTTTTTTGAGATAGTATATTCCAGATTTATTGTTTTGCTTGCTTGCATTTCAAGGTTCATAGAGATGTTCTTTTGACTCAGATTCAGAGGGATACACTATAGGTAGCATGTCATGCTCCATGCTGTTCGGGTTAGCAATGAGACGACTTTGGAGCTCATAGATGTTAGGCATCAAGTATTATTTCTTAGCAGGGAGGTAGTGATGGGAAAAGATTTTACTAGAAGTTGCAATGAAGTTTCAAATGATGCAATCATTATAACTGGGGGATTAGAGTCATAACACATGCTGCAACATAGAATCACTCTGAGGATGCTCTTGATGAAATCAAAATCATGAATCAACGTCTAAATCAAGATACAATAGTTATAATAATTATTTGTGAGTAATAAGCTTGATCCTCATACAAAGATACAAAAATAAGAGATACATATTATCCATACATCTTATGAATTATAATGCATATAATTTTATAAAACGTGTTCATGTTACATTAGTCAACTAAGATCGTTTGGATTTTGACGTCAACACTATCAATATGATTGAGTCTGGAGGTAGGGAAAGGGAAGTGTAGGGAATATATTATGGTTAAACTGTATGTATCACCTCTGCAGATCGTAGTTGGTCAACAACATGTTATCAACATCCTTAGAAATACTTCAAAATGATTGATTAACAAATAAGTAAATCAGCATATGTTATGGTAACAACTGCAAATATGTAATAATCTCATCAGCATAGGCGACCAGCAGATATTCATTGACAGCAGTGAATTGATCCAACAAACAATCAGTATGTATAGAGAAGGTGAATCATCAGACTAGCTGATATGCACCATATAATAATTGATTAACAGCAAAGAATTGCAATATCAACAGATAAAAGTAATGCAACAGAAGCAGGACGATTGGCAAGTATAGAGAATAGGAAAAAGCTGTAATTTTAGAACAAACCGGCCAGATACAAGAAGTAGATGTGTAATGTGATACGCAATTGCTGAGGCATGTCAGTTATATAGACATACATGCACCTCTAGAATTCGCAATGTTGTCCTCTGAATTTGTTGTAAAGTCAAAGAGCATATTTGCTTTTATAAAACTATAGCATGGGTAAAATTTTGTGTGTAAAAAAGTAAGGTTAAAAACTGAAAGAAAAAATTTAGGGTTTTCCATAGTAAAATTTTAGATGTAAGAAGTCTCCAAACTTACTTAAGGTATATGGGGTACACAATATAAAGTTATTAGAAAGAGTTTCTAGGACTCTATAATTCTAAATGTAGAAAATGAGCTCATCCAAAATTGATTTTTCCCTACGATTCCCACCTTAAATTCAATGCTGGTGGAGGAACAAAAATGGCTAAACTTGGGGAAGCTTCCTTCTTCTCATTTTTCTTCTTCTTAGTCCTCTTCCTCAAAGTACTCGACAAAGATTATTCTTCTTGTTGATCTCCAAGGTCATATTTATGAAGATATTTGGGACGAATATATTAAATCTAATGACCTGGATTCTCTCTTCAAATTGTGTGAATCTTCAAGATAAATTGGGTGATCTGAACAGATTGAATGCTTAAAAGAAATAGAGCATAACCAAACTTCAAAAGGATTTGAAGGTGGATCTGAGTGTTTTGATTATGAGAACAAACTGAAATAGTCATAGATGCTTGCTGATTTTGTGTATCTTTGATTATCATGCTTATCACATTCATTCAATGCAATGAATTATTTCTTCACAAGATTTGAAAATATAATCTAAACTTAGTTGTCTTTAACAATACATGTTTCTCCATTAAAGATAACCACAGTTCTCTTTTATAAGCATTGGAAAGTTTGAAGCATCTTTGATCTTCCTTCTCATTTGTTTATTCAAGTCCGTGAATCGCTAGACTTTTTGGCTTCTTCAGCTTTAAGCTTCTTACACTCTGCAATATTATGTCTCTTGTTCTTACAACAATGATGAGTTCTTGGTTTTTGGATGATGATCTTGCTCTCTAGTATATATTTTTGTCGAGAACTCTTACCTATAAATGTCTTCTTAACTTTTGTGAGCATAACAATATTTTAACTTGATCTTTGTGCTAGATTTTGTTTAGTCTGTTCTTTTTGCAATAGGAGTTCTTGAATCTCTGAAGTTGGACATTATCATGCAAGGAAAGAGTAATTATGTTCAGAATATTGGATATGAATCTGGTAGTGAGTGTACAATGATGGTAATCGATTCTTCATTATCCATAAGTACATTTATGTCCTCAAATCATGGTCAAGATTCTAAATGTCTATAGGGTGCTCTTGCATGCTTTGACCTTCCATACATATGCTATTATATTGTCGTCATTGTTTTCTTGCAACATTTTTGGATTGAATAACCCCTTACTTATCCCAAGCACCAAACTATTTTCTTCTTTGACTTCTTGTAAATCATGAGAAACATAAAAGATTCTTAACCATTTAACTCCATAGTGGATAATTTGCAAGGTCATTTGACTTATCATCAACACTAGGAACACGTTGGATATTTGTTTGAACTTCTATGCCTAGATGTATGGAAACAAGCTAAACTGAATTTTGAATCCAATTTCTTTGAACTTCAATTGAACATGTACTAGAAACATGAACTAATCTCACAAGGAAGATTGAAATCGATCCTGAGACTGAAAGTTGCACAAATTGAGATGAAGATTGATTAAACTGATCAATAAATTTTTGATGGACTTGCTGTCCAATCTGTTGTACTTCCAAGTCTTGACATTGACTTGTTGTTGACTTGATGTCCACCTTTTGGATTTCCTCCGCTTCAAATTTCAAGAGTAAGTCTTGAAGCAACAATAGGAAAAGCCAGCAATTCACTTATAATCTATCATGATGAACAAATCAAAGTAGCACAAGGTTTGAGGGATCAGGATGATAAGCAAATCATAGGAGTAGAAATCTGAGGGATCAACAGAAGAATTATAGATAGTAGCCACAAAATCTTCCTTTCAATATCAGGTAACCTTTTTGCAAAGAAAATGGAGTGGGGCTTTAAAGTTGCAGCAAGTATAGTGCTGAGAGCAATTGTAGTAGATGCATTCTGCTAGCTTGCTTACTGACATTGAAAATTAATTGTTGTTCAAAAAGCTAAATTAACCTTACTCTGATATAAATTCAACGAAATATATCATGGTTAAACCCATATGTACCATCTCTATAGGTCTAATTGATCAACATGTTATTGACATATTTAGAAGCACTTAATAATGATTGACCAAGGTCCAACAGATAATTCAGCAAGCATATGTCGATTATAACAAGAACAAATATGTAATAATCAGATCAGCATAGATGGTCAACACAAATAATGCAAATGGACAATAGAGGATTCATCCAACGATCCATCAATATGCATAAAGAACTCGAACTAGTTAAAATACACCAGATAATAATTCACTGTTGGAAAACAATGTCAGATTGACCAACTACCAGCAAACCCTAATTTCTGAAGATAGTCAATGGTCAGATATTTTAATTGCAGATTCTTAAAGTCTCATCAAGAGCTTTCAAATGATATAACGTTAACCCATTAGAGACTTAAAACCTCCTTTAAAAGCCAAGCCCTAATTCGTGCCCTTATTGTGATTTTCACGTTTATAAAAAAAAAAGGCTAGACACATGATATGTTCTACTGATTCTTGTGAGTAGTTGCTGGTGATTTTCAGGTTTTCTTCACTTGTTGATGCTGTATCAGGTTTTTACCTACTACTCGAAATCTTGGAGAAGATGTTCCTTGTAAGAAATAACAATAGTGGAATAGATGAGTAGACAGAGTTGAGAAAAAATGCAGACAAAGTGAGACGCACACTAAGAGATAGGGAAAAGTCTAGAGGAAAAAACCTAATCGGGAGAGACAAAATAGTCGGTAAAATATACATTGGACAATATTTCCTCGATCAGAAGTCTAATCATCTCGGCCCTACGGGCGGTGGGGATAAGGGGGCAAGCCCCCTTTTGCATTCTCCTCGTTAAGGTTCTATGCGGTAATCCCATGGCACACAAAGCCTTTATTTTCTCCTTGAATGGCAACAAAATGGCCCACAAGTTTATGCCCTACCTAATCTAATGGCTAGGCTCACAAATATCATCTATTACCATCAATGGTCACACATAGACCACATCTAACATGGAGGTTGGGGTTCCACACATGGCTTGACTCTCACAATGGCTTCTCCTCATAATGGGGGCTTTACAACGTAGAGCATGATGGATCATTTGTGGTCGCGTGAGGGTGGAGTAGAGTATATCTAACACCCCTTCCTCAATGTCCACCCTGCGATGAATTGCCTCCTTGGTCCAATGCCAAGCTTTGGAAAGTGTTGATGAAGTTGCTCTCTCCCAAGAGCCTTGGTTAAGATGTTTGCTCCATTTTCTTCAGTTGGACAATAGCTTATCTCCATGACCCCGTCCTCGATCAACTCATGCACATAGTGATACTGAATTTCTATGTACTTG
>CM035413.1:8419661-8422161 GCA_020310875.1 Ceratopteris richardii | reverse complement strand
TGTTCTTTTTGCACACCTTCTCCAATGTTTGGAGGAACCTCTAAACATGCACCGATACCCATACCATCTAATCTTGACACATGGCGTATCAGACGAGTCGTGGTGGTACATAATGTCTTCCCACAATACTTGCATACCCATCTTCTTGTGCCAGAACCAGAGCCGGTAGTGTTTGCCAAGGTATGGCTTGTGGTATGAGCATCCCAGGGAGAAGAAATACCGCGAGGCATGATACCTGAAACACAAAATCCATACTACATTAATGATTAATCATGATGGGTGCAACTTGTAGCCTAATATGCAATGTGCATCATGCATGAACATTGAACATTGAATGCTCATTGCTCAAGAAATGTATGCTGGACAGTGTATACAAGATATTATGTGTGTAATGATGTCAGATGCGTCATGAGTCATGACGTCAGACATATAATGATGGCAATGGATGATGGCAATGTGGCTGCTGGCATGGCTCAAGAAATGTATGCTGGACAGTGTATACAATATATTATATGTGTAATGATCATCATGATTCATGAATCATTACACATATAATATATTGTATACACTGTCCAGCATACATTTCTTGAGCCATGCCAGGGCCCAACATACATGTAATATGTATACATGCTGGCAGCTGCATGCATGCAGCATCTGACATCATTCACATATAATATTTTGTATACACTGTCTAGCATACATTTCTTGAGCCATGCCAGTGCCCAGCAGCCACATTGCTATCATCCATCATCCATGCCACATTGCCATCATCCATTGCCATCATTATATGTCTGATGTCATGACTCATGCAGCATCTGACATCTAAATGATCTCAGATGCTGCATGAGTCATGACATCAGACATATAATGATGGCAATGGATGATGGCAATGTGGCATGGATGATGGATGATGGCAATGTGGCTACTGGCATGGCTCAAGAAATGTATGCTGGACAGTGTATACAAAATATTATATGTGTAATGATGTCAGATGCTGCATGCATGCAGCATGTATAGTATATACATATTACAGCATGAATAATGACATAATGACATTATATGATCATTGATCATTGAACATTGATTAATCATTATACATATGTATAATCATTAATGCGACATGTGTAGTACTAAGTATGTACAAGAGTCAAGACTCGAGTGTAGTATCATGTAATGATGTATGTAGTACACTGTATGTGTGACTACAGTGTGTCACGTGTGTGACATCATCATAGTGGTTAGCAACGGGATGGCAACGTCGTAGGCAACGCGTTAGCAACGTGTTAGCAACGTGAGGAAGTTGCGAACCTAAAGTTGCGATAAAGTTGCCTATAATTCAAATTTTTTAATCAATTTTTTATTATTTTTTTAGATTTTCAATACCCTAACTGTATAAATCCTCTTATAAATGCTTTAATATATGCAAAAACACATATAAGCATTATATATCAACGTTTAAACATTTCATATATAGATCATTTGACGTCGACACCTGACCTGCATTTCAACTTAGAAATTTGATCACAATGTGAATGCACATTAACTTTTAAGTCAAGCACTACTAAATAGATCACATTTCAAACTTCATAGGAATACTCAATAAATTCACAAATCACCCTTAAAACTTAAATACTCAAGTGACAAGAATGGAGATGGAACTTGGAAGTGAGCAATGAGCACGTGCCACAAAATACAATAATCAATTATAATGCAAAATCTAGGTACATGAGTCATCTCAAAGAGTCAAAACAAAAGTCAAGAGTCAAGACAATCATACTATCATCTAAATGTCATAAATACATATCCAATGTCCATAACCACTGATGACTGATCAATGACTCATCAGTCATGACTCATGTGACATGTCCAAATAAATATACAAATATAAGTCAGTCCAAGAGTCAATCATCAGAATCTGACTCAGTATCTGATGAAAACTCATCCTCATCAAGCTCATCCTCATCCTCATCCTCTCTACCATGTGGAGCAGAACTAGTAGAGGCTCCTACAAATGCTATGGCTCGTGATCGCGTACGTCTCTGGGAGCGAGTCTCTGGGAGCGAGTCTCTGGGAGCGAGTCTGATGCTGTGGCTCGGTCAACTCCTGATATAACATGCTGTAAAGGTCCAACTCCTATGAAGGTATAGTAGGCATCTCATGGACCTTCTCTATGTCAATGTGGTCAATGTTGACCTGTCGCACATTTGCTGTATGACCTCCGCTCTCCAAAAGGCGCAAGTTGCAGTGGCAATATACTAGCCGCTCCAACTGTGCAGTAGATAAGCGATTCCTCTTCTTTGTGTGGAAGAGGGCCCAAGTGCTCCAATTTCTTTCACATGGACTAGCGCTACAGTCCTGTGAAAGAACGCGGATGGCAACTGATCTCTGCATGTTCCATAAAAAGTATGCATTATTTGCTTGAATTATGAGTTCAAAATTATGAATTAAAATTTAAATGAAACTTAGAAGTTTGTACTTACTACTTACCAACTTAGGTGCA
>CM035413.1:8409661-8414661 GCA_020310875.1 Ceratopteris richardii | reverse complement strand
AAGTCTATGCTATGAGCTGCACATGGAGTCCATACAATGGATGGGAACTCCTGCTCTAACATCCGCCCCATGGAAACACAATTACTTCCGTTGTCCGTTATGACTTGGACAACATTCTGCACTCCAATCTCCAAGACTGCCTGTCTGATATGTCCAAAAATGTACTCCCCTGTGATGGATAGGCCTGGAGTAGATGCATCAATGGCACGTAGGAACATGGTACCTTTGCAACAATGAACAAGTATATTATATACATTTCTTTTCCTAATGTCTGTCCATCCATCACACATCAAAGTGCAGCCATATTTCTTCCAGGTCTCCGCCATAGGCTCCAATTGCTTTTGCACAATTTCTTTTGTTCTTCTCAGCTCACTTCCTCTTAGCTCTTCATAAGAAGGCCCTTCCCACTCAACCCCAAGCCTACTCACCATTTTCATGGCCTCTTTCCATGCGGGAGTGCGCACCACATTAAAACTTAAACCACATTTAATGAAGAGCCTCATAATACCTTGGGTGGCCTCCTGCTTCCCTTGCTTTTGCAAACTAGCCCGTATGGATGATGCATGTAGGCTGCCATGACCTGTAGCAATGCTCTGACTCTCCCGTGGTCTCTTTTGCTGCTGCTCTGATGCATGTGCTACCTCCTCTGTCTCCAAGTCCTCGACAAGAGGGGCTGAAGGAAACTCCCCTTGAGATGCATGGGATGAATGTCTTGGAGGAATAGAGCTCTGTGCACTACTATGTGTTTCTGTTGATGCTCTAACCCCTCTTCTCATTTCCCGTGCTGCAACCCATTCCAAAAGCTCTTCTTTCATCTTCTCTGGCATTGGTTTAGAGCAAGGACCAACTCCTATACCTCCAAAACGTGCTAAATGTGCTTTTATTCTATCTTCCCCTCCTGTCCCTTTGTACCCACACAAATTGCAGGTCCATCTCTCACTACCTCCTGTTCCAAACTTTCCTTGGCTCGTGACATATTGCCAACAGCCTTGTTTAGCTCTAGGCATGATGGGTGACTGCTGTAAACTCTCTCTCTCTCTCTCTCTTTCTCTCTCTCTCTCTCGACTTGTCTCTGCCCGCAGCCCTGCTGAGTGCTCTGAGTGCTCCACTGCTCTGGAATGAAATGAGAAAGGGCCCTCCAGCGGGCCGTTTTCGGCCCGCTTGAAGGGCCCTTTTTTTTTAATTTATACGCAACGCGTTGCGAACGCGTACGCAACGCGACGTTGCGTTGCGTACGTTGCGAAGGTTCGCAACGCGTTGCGTATGCAACACTGATATGTATATATGTATACATATGTATATATGTATATATACATATATATATATATATATATATATATGTGTGTGTATATATATATATATATGTGTATATATATATATATATATATATATATATATATATATATATATGTGTGTATATATATATATATATATATATATATATATATATATATATATATATATATATATATATATATATATATATATATATATATATATATATATAACTTTATTGCAACGCTTAGCTCCAAACGTTGCCCTCATTGCTAACCCGTTGCTAAGGCATTGTAGTTGTCGTTGCTAAAACGTTGCTTTCCACTATGTAATGGATAAAGAATATGAACAACGATATGGATTGGTTTATGAAACGAATCCCATCTTTTTCTCACTACATCACATAAAGTTCTCTTCCTGTATAATAAACAATGAACATATGATAAATTACTGTTAGTACATCATATGATCTATTAACAAACTATCTAGTATCAACTATCAAGTTTCAACTTTCAAATAAAAGAAACATTTACTTATTCAATGTCGGAGAGTTCGACAACTTTCTGGATGCCTTCTTGTATACGATCAATGTACTCATATACAACACCAAGTGTGCTTCCCTCCATATCTGTGATGTGAAGAAGACTGTACACGAGCTGAATAGTAGCTACCAATGTATCTCCCTTCGTCCAAGACTCATCATTTCTAATCACTAGTGTTGAGAACTGTGTGAATAGAGAGTCTCTTCCTCTTACCTCTCGAATGTTGTACCAATCCTCGACGACCATCATACATAGAAGCCCTTTTCTTACTCTAGGGACTCTATCAAGTACTATATACATGTAACAAAACCGTGTGATAGAGGGTTTCTGGAAATCCAAGGTAGAGTGGACACAAAAGATGCTCAATACTTTTGGCTTAGTCGTGGCAAATTTCACTTTGAATTTTGCTTTATCAAGGATATATTTCACCCATGGACGTTCCCCAATATCTTCCATAAGCAAATCTAAACTCTTGGATGCACATGGTGCCTATGTAATCTTGGGGTATGCGTCTTTAGTCATACGCCCCATCAACACGTAGTTGGATCCATTGTCGGTCACAATTTGCACTACATTCTCACTTCCCACATCCTCAACATTGTGCCCTTGCAAGAGGACACAAGGATGTTATAAAAATTTCTTCTACAAATGTCTGACAAGCCATCACACAGAATAGAGCATCCATATTTCTCTCATATTGATCTTAAGGATAACATTTCAATATCTACTAGCATTGTTTGCCTTAAGAGCTCACTAATGTGCAAGGTTTGTCTCGAAAGACTCTCTCAAGAAACACCTATTTTATTAGCGATTTTCGTTGCCCTCTTCCATGGAAGAGTATTAGCAACATTAAAGGGAATGCCATACTGAATGAAAAGTTTGGTCAACTGTGTAGTGGCCTCTTCCATATGTTGCTTTTGCACTCTACCCCTTATATCGCCTCATGAATATATTATTATCAAGGATGTTTGAATGTGATTGATGATGTGAAAAAGAGGGAGAGGCATTGGCACCAATGAAACTCATACTATCTGTGCATGGCATTTTAGTTGCCCTTTGATCATGAACTTGATGAGATGGGATTTCATCATGAAAAAGCTCATTACCCTTACCCACAATGCTCTTAGATGATGGAGGCTTAGGCAAATTATTGACCCCTCGGTTTTCTGAGGTATGGAAGTTCATTTTCCAATGCCTTTTCCTCTCAACCTAAGGAGATGATCTTTCATGTGGGATGCCGAGCCACCATGCATGCCATTGCAATAATTGCATTCCCAAGAGGTAGGGCTATGAATTTTCACATGGTTAGGGATGACATCAAAAGCTCTATCCATGGTGAAACTTGAAAATTAATGAAAGGCTGAATTTAAAGAGGGAAAGAGAGTCTAGAGGGCAAGAGTGTGTGCAAAGAAGAGAAGGCAAGAGAGGGAAATAACTTAGAAGGTGTGCAATTGAAAGTAAGCAAGAGTCAATAGGCTTTCACAACTCAAAGTAAGCATGACGAAAAGCCTAAACTAAAACGCAGCTTGCGGGTATATCAAGAGAGAAGGCACATTTTTTTTACTATGCTTCCAATATCCACTAGAGGTGAAGAATCTTCAATAGATAATTCTGTGTTGAGCTCCATAGGTGTAGAAATCTCCTTGCAATCCTCCATGTCAAATGTCTTCAAAATTTGTCTTGCATACATTTGTTTAGAGATGAAAATCTTCCTTGGTTCTTGCCACACTTTAAGGCCTAAGCAATAATGCATTGAGCTCAAGTATGTCATTTCAAATTCTAAACTCAAGGCATCTTTCATTTGTTGAAGAAGAGCATCATCATTTCCTGTAATCACAAGCTCATCTACATAGAGTAAAGGCACAATTGTCTTCCCTCCTCTATTTAGAACATACAAATTAGCGTGAAAAGCACATCTTTTGAAACCTAGATCCAAGCTATACTTATCTATCCATTGGTACCTTGCTCTAGGGGCTTGTTTCAACCCATGTAATGCCTTCTTGAGCATACATACCGTGTTCTTTGAATGGGGGCTTCAAACCTTGGTGGCTGAGACACATATACCTCCTCCTTGATGTCTCCATTTAGGCACGCTGATTTCGATATCCATGTAATAGACTTACCATCATTTATGCGCAGCCAAAGCTAGTGCTGCTCGGGTAGTAGTCATCCTTTTCGTCGAGGCAAATAATTCGGAAAAGTCAATCCCTTCAACTTGTGAGTAGCCATGTGCAAGAAGTCTTGCTTTGTACTTTTCCAAAGTACCATCGGCCTTGTACTTTAGCTTCTAGATCACTTAATGTCAATGACTTTGCACTTAGCGGGTCGATCCACTAGCTCCCAAATTCCATTCTTCATGATATTGTCATATTCTGTCTGCATGGCAGCCCTCCAATTCGGATCGTAGAGTGCCTCTTCCATAGTGGTTGTTCCTTTTCTTGTTCTTGAATGAGCTCAACCATAAAGCTTGTATTTACAATATGGGTGCTTGTCCTCTGCACCTCTATTCTCTGTGATCTCTTTGGTCCATCTGCAACATGCTCTAGCGATTGTGGGATGAGGTTTGCAAAATCATAAAGCTTCCTCACCCAATGTGGCAATGGCTTTTCCACTTTAGTGACAAGTTGGTGAATTTCAGACTCATCATCTGAAGATGATGCTTCCTGCCCTTCTCTAGAAGGGATAGCTCTTGGGCCATATTCATAATGGATTGCCCCTTCGCCTGATGATAAAGT
This sequence comes from Ceratopteris richardii, assembly GCA_020310875.1. Classification (NCBI taxonomy): domain Eukaryota; kingdom Viridiplantae; phylum Streptophyta; class Polypodiopsida; order Polypodiales; family Pteridaceae; genus Ceratopteris; species Ceratopteris richardii. The sequence goes on along the minus strand of CM035413.1, from coordinate 8,410,109 downwards.
TGAAGCTCTCTTTTCCTCCTCCATTACATGTGGTTGCACCTCCTTAAACATCACATCGAGACCCACCATGATCTTCTTAATCTCAGGGTCGCCATGACTTTCACACATCGTCATCCGAAGATGGTGCTTACTTCTCTTGTGTAGAAGGGATAGCTTTTGGGCCATGCTCATAGTGGATTGCCCCTTTCCTGGATGATAAAGTAGAAGCTCTCTTTTCCTCCTCCACTGCATGCATAGTGTGACCTAGAGATCTAAATCATAAGATTTGAATCGAGATTTAATCGTTTGAATTGTTCTGATCCGAATTAGCAAATTGAGGTTTTTGTCCACTCAGAGAGATTCTTATTATTATTATTTTTTTCATGAAGTACCCTTCTTTATGCTCGCCTAGGTCACTCTTGATAAAATAGAACAATGTGGTTGAAGACCATATTTCTAGAAACAATCT
>CM035413.1:8389661-8397161 GCA_020310875.1 Ceratopteris richardii | reverse complement strand
CTGTAAGTCCTTCGTACCTCTTTCCTTCAAAGTCCATATATGTGCACATCTCATAAGTAACATACCTCTCTGAAATATCAAGCTTCTCTTCAATAGAACTCTGGAACTTTCTCCCGAACACGAACATCTAACATGAATTTTCTCGAGACATTCTCCTTCTTCCTTCTTCCTTCTTCCTTCTTCCTTCTTCCTTCTTCTTCAAAAGCTGGAACATAAAGAGAAACTGACAATGGAAATATAGAAATACCTGTAGGTATGATTCTGCATCCCTTCATATATGGCTGAAAATAAGTCTTCATGTTTCTCCACCCCCCTGGATGATTTAACAATAGTATCCAAACTGCTTCAAAGTAGATCAGACTTTATGAAATCTGGAAGGTCATCCTTCTTTTCAATAAATCTGATCTTCAATGATTTAGCATTGCTTCCATAACATCAATACCTGTGTCTGAAACAAATAATCTGAACCCGTTTTTACTAGCATTGCAGATACCAATAGCTTTCACTGCCACTCCTCAGCTTCCCATAATCTAGAATAAGGTTAGCTGATCCTATTACATCATAATAAAAAACTTTGATGAAAGCACTTTAGGATTCATAATCTTCTGCAACATAACAAGTATCTTCTTCTATTTCTCCGCAACACTAATCTGATAGAATTTGAATCTTTGACTTGCTTCTTCCAAGGCTAAGAACTTTACAAACAAAGGATAGACATCTGACTCAAAAATACTCGAGATCTATGATCTCTCCAACAAAATACCTGTGTAGAATCTCCTCTCATCAAACCTTCATGATTGAATATTTGATTTGTTACGTGAATGACTCTAAGTGTCCATGCTTCTTACATATAGTTGAAAAACTTTTTTTCAACTAAATCCTTCCCAAGAATCTACAACTTCTGCTGGAACACAAGTGGACAAACTCTCACCTTGAAAACTCCAAAATTTGCAAGTTGATATTTCATATCTTCATATTCTTCCCGGGTGAAATGTGATAGTATCTGCTTGACTTTCTTTTGGCGAACTCCACTTCTCAATCCAGTGATAGGATCTGATGGAACACCCTTTTTTTTATACAAGTATATATCCAAAAGTCAAGTCAAACATAAAAAATATATCAAAAAATCTGAATTTTTCTGATAATACTGAATTTTCTGAATTTTTCTGAAAATACTAAATTTTTTGAATTTTTCTGAAAATACTGAATTTTCTGATTTTTCTGAAAATACAGAATTTTCTGAATTTTTCTGAAAATACTGAATTTTTTGAGTATACTAAATATACTGAATATGAGGTAACTTTTCCAAACAAAAAAACCTCACTTCAAGTCTCCAACATTTGTTATAGGTACTCTTTTACTTCAAAGAGTTAGGTAAAGAAGAAAAATACTTCTCTGCAACTTGTCATATAAGTAGTTCTGAATTGACACTCCAAGAATTCTTTGAGGGAACATATAAGTTGCCTGCTCAAGATCTTCAACTAAAACGTAACTCATAACATATGAGTCAAAACATATAGGCTTTCTTAGATATCTGCTGCTTTTCTTTCTCTCAATGCAATTCTTTGTCAAAACCTACTAAAACATGACCGAGTATAATGCAAAACAAGAAACTGCTTCTTCTTTAAACTATCTTCTTAACACAAGATCTTCTCGTAGACTTGTCTTTGGATGTAGAGGATAAAAGTAGGAAAAGTATATGGAAAATATACGAGAAAAAGGAAGTCTTAATTTCCCTTTGGAAGGGTTGGACCTTCTTCTTCTGCATATTTCTTCCACTTGATGATGTTAACATCTTCAAACTTTTTTTCCATACCTTTTTGTTCTCTTCATCTTGAAGTAGTAAATACTCTTAACTTCTTCAAATGAATTTTTCTCTTCCTCTAGTGCTAAGAGTAAGAAACAAAACAAACATGGTATATAAATGGGAGTGAAGCATGTTTTACGATCTCCTCATATGCTGAACAATACTCTTCTTCAAATTTAATTGATATGACTGAATTCACTAACCTTTTCCTTGAGTTCACTGAATGCTGAATTACCTCTCAAGGTACAACATCTGATAAAAAAGCTTCCAACCTTGTGTTGGCTGAAAGCAAAACTGATCTAATCTCCAAATTTGTCTTCTTAGACGAGCTTTCTTGCCATGAAAGAGATCTTCTATCAAAACTGTCAAGAACAAACTCTAGATACCTGATTTGGTGTAGCTAATGCTTTAACTTTCAAAGTAATGGAAGTGTTTAAAAGCGCTTCTTGAATCCTTCAAATCTCTTTATAAGTGCTCTTCTAAGATATGACCTGCAAATGACAATTTGATAGTAGAAACTAATACCTGTGACTTGATGTTGATCTGGTTCCTTCATCTTCTCCAAACCATTGTTTTTCCTTGAATTTAAAGTAGCCTTCTTTTCATCAAGTCTTGGTCTTTACACAATACTTCTGTAAAGTATCTTCATTCTTCCAAAAGTTTTTGGCTGCTAACATATCATCAACTTCATACTCCATACGATAAATAATCATGTGACTGAATTGTCTAATTCTCAAATCTCTACTCATCTAGATTAAGTGTGTATGTCATATGCTGATAAGTAAGTCTTCTCCATCAACAAGAGTGTGAGCACACTCTTGTCCAAGAAGAACTCCATGGTTGCTCCTTATCTTCTTCAAGGTTGCTTCATAGCTGCTCTATATGTGCACCATGGCTGTTCCATGTGTGCATCAGCAAGACCACCTCCAAAAATTAGCCAAACGATGGTAGAGGATATCTTCTCAAGTCCCTATAAGCCATCCTTATATAGTTTTAAAAGCCTTGTGAAAAAATCCCCAAAAAAGCTTGATTGTAGTTTTTAAAATCCATCGCTGTTTTTTTTTTTTTAAAATTTTCTCGTGGCTTTTTTACTATCTCTTTTTTTTTTTTAGCTTTTAATTGCCAAGTTTGATCAACTTTGGTTAGGGTTTACTTCCACATCCGATCTCTGATGATTGAATGTCTTATATCATTAGATTTGGACTATGAGATCATAAGATGACAAGATAGTATGACTAGAAGCTAGACTAGATATTACTAGAAGAATGGTTTAGGTAAGATTAAGGATTGTAATAAGAATTGAAATTAATGATTGCTAGAACACCCAATGAGAAGAAGTGCTTTTTACAAGGTGAAAATAGAAGTATAATGTTTGTTTTGTCTAAAATTAGTCATGCTAATGTTTCGAGGTCTTTTATATTAAAAGAGAATATGTAGTTATGGCATGCTAGATTTGACCATATTGGTTACACATTTGTTGATATATTTAGGTAGTGATGTGTGTGAATACACTAGGATTGTCTGGGCACTTTTTCCCCTCTTTAGAAGGTTTTTTCCCGAGCTTGTACATACGCCTATTGCCTTAACGGGTTACTTATCTTTGTACATTCTAATAGTAATACATTCAGTATTGTGTGTTGTGCTTCAAATTCTTCTTTGTCTTTGTGCTGTTCGCATGCTTCCGCAGACATCAAACTCCAGCTATTGGTATCAGAGTAGGTCGCTCCTTCATCTAGGGCGTCGTCCACACCCCTTCCGTGACAGCTTCATAATCACACGAAATTTGGTGAGCATACTCATATATAGGTTTGAGTTCGCTAGTATAAGCTTTTCGAAGTTCGCTATATGTTTTGCAAAACTCGACAGGGTAGTTCTGTTCAACTTTTTTAGATATAATTATTTTTTTGCATCAAGGTATTTTAGTTAGTGGCCATGGCTAAAAGCAGTGATGTATTTCGTACGTTGGCTGTTGAGGATAAGTTGGACGGTACCAATTACCCATTATGGGCTTATATGATGCTTCATGTATTGGTTGCAAAAGGAATGTGGAACATTGTGCAGAGTGTTCGAGAAACGTCCTATTACACTTGCAAACACAGTTGCTGAAGATGATGAAGATGGCATTGAAGATGACGATATTCTTCATGTTCTTGTTCGTGCTTCGGTTCCTGCTGCACCTACTGCAGAGCAAATTCGTTGGGATGGCACAGATGCTCATACACATGCATTGATAGCCTTGTTTGTTAAACGTGCTATTATTCCTCACATTCGCTCTTGCAGAAAAACTAAGGATGCTTGGGATACACTTACCACTTTGTATGAGGTAAGGAATGAGGCTCGTGTTGCTTACCTCCGAAAACATTTGGAGAGTGAGCACATGAATGAAGGAGATTCCATGGACAGTTTTCTAACAAGGATCAAAGATTTGAAAGAAGAGCTGATTTCGGTTGATGAAGTCTGCAAGAGAACAAGGATTACGACCACCACATGCTTGAGAGATGACTCTCCTCCCAACCAAATGCCTCTATATATAGCTCTCTCCAGGGGACTGCCTTCTTGGGCAGGTGGATACTAACCATCCAAGTGTCAGCCATGTAACTACATGTGCGCCAAGTGTCCCAGTTAACTCGAGTTAACTCAAGTGGATGCTTCTAGAAGGCTCTAGAGCTCTTTGGGCAAAACACTCTCCCCATGCTCCCCATGGGGGTTGAACCCAAGACCTCCTCCTTCACATCCTTGAGACTTAACCACTAAGCTAAGTGGATCACTTGTTCACAAGAGCACAAGACCTCCTAGTAAGTCTAAACTCGAGATCTTTGGTCATACACACGGATGACCAAACGGTGTCCGATTTCAGATCTGTCTGAACCGGCCAGATCCTTGGATCATAGACTTACTTTATTACATTCTTCCCCCCTTGGAAAATATTTTCGTCCTCGAAAATAGAGCTATATACATACTGTAGGCAACCCCCGAGCCTCATGTTCTAAAACTGGAAGAACATGGTCATGTTCTAGAACTGGAAGAACATGTCTCATCTCTGTGGTGGCATCCTTGCCCAAATGATTCAAAACACTATCTGGTTTTGTACTTTGATGAACAAGACAAAGTACAAACTAGTGAAGAATAATGAGGGTGGATCTAATGACATCCGTGGCTAATTCACAGTTTCTGGATGTGCGATCTAGGCACAATCATGTGAACTAGGTGGATTCAAATTACTAGTCCATTTCTAGGCATAACTGGTGCATGGGCTTAGTAATGAAGGTGGGATTCTTATCCCTCGCAAGACTTTGAGAATTCTTGATTCACTTGAATTTGTTTTGGAGAACTTGAAGTTTGGTTGTCCCATACATCTAACTTTAGATGTCTGTACAATGGTTTACTTTGATCCAACAGTTATTTGATTTTTTCTACCCGACTAGAGGACTACTTTGTCCCAATGAGTTGAAAAAATCCTATGTAAATTGTAGGAGAAAGTTTACCATTTCGGTGGAATCAACCATACTAACTTCACCAATTCAAATTCAAAATGAAATGATTCTGAGGCTATGTCAGATGCAAAGCTTTGACATGCACACTTTGGTCATCTGAATTTTGCTAGTTTGCTATTCTTGCAGAAATTTGAAATGGTATCCTCTTTGCCCAAACTTGAGGCACCCGATAAACATGTATGTGAAGGCTTCATTTTGGGAAAAGTGAAGCATTCCTCCTTCCCAAAAGATGGTTCAGTTTGAACTACTCAGAAATTGTAGCTTGTTCATAGTGATGTCTATGGTCCTATGCAGACAACTTCCTGGGAAATATCTTTACTTCGTGGCTTTTATCGATGATTTTTCCAGGCATGCATAGGTATATCCATTGAAGGCAAATGTGAAGTGTTTATGTGCTTCAAACAGTTTTTGGTTTTGGCCGAAAATCTGTCAGCATGTAAAATGGGCATCCTCTATTTTGATCGAGGGCGGGAATATATGTCTTCTGATTTTAATGCATTTCTGGCTAAACGTGGGATAAAACACTAGTGTACAGTGCCATATACACCTCAACAGAATGGAGTTGCTGAACGGAAGAACATGTCGCTCATAGAGATGGCGAGGTGTATGGTCAAGAGTCAGGCTTTACTACATAGTTTCAGGTTTGAGGTTGTTATGTGTGCAACATATGTACTTAACATGTATCCCACTAAAGCGTTGCAATCTATCACTCCATATGAGACTTTGCATGGTCGCAAGACATCTGTTGCTCATCTGAGTGTTTTTGGTTATTTGGCATATGCATTAGTTCTTGAACAACAACGCAGAAATTTGGATGATAAAGCAATGGAATATATTTTTGTTGGGTACAGTTTTGAAAGTAAAGGCTATCGTTTGTATCATCCACAGACTAAACACATTTTGGTTAGGCGATGACATGCTGCTCACTAGTCCTCATGAGAAGCATATTGCTGATTTGCATGCCTCATTTGAGATGTCGGATTTGGGGCATTTGCATCATTATTTGTGCATTCAATTTATGCAAGTTGATGGCAGAATAGCTTCGTGTCAAACGAAATATATTGACACATTATTGCAGCGTTTTGGCCTTGAAGACTGCAAACCTATTGCCACTCCTATGGAGACAGGTTTATGATTGAGTCTTCATGATGTGGGAGATGGATTTGATGCTGTTCTCTATCAGCACCCTGTTGGACGCTTGATTTACTTATGCATTGCTGAGCTAGATATTTAGTTTGCCATCTCACAGATGGGCAAATTTATTTATTGCCAAGGTGTCAAGCATTCGCGGGCGGTTAAGCGCATCTTTCACTACTTGAGTGGTACCCGGCTACCTCGATTGTTTTATCCCAAGGGGGGATCACTACCGCTAGATTTACATGCTTTTTCTGACTCTGACTAGGCTGGTTGCTATGACACTCGTGTGTCCACTAGCGGCTTTTGCTTCATGCTTGGTAGCTCATGTATATTTTGGTTGAGCAAGAAGTAGCCTACTGTGGCCACTTCCAGTTGTGAAGTTGAGTATAGAGTAGCTTTCACAATGAATGTTGAGTGTGTGTGGCTGAGATGCCATATGGCTGATTTGGGTGTTGGCCAAACTTTTGCCACCACTATCTTCATTGATAGTCAGAGCGCATTGGCAGTTGCGAGGAACCCTTTGCTCCATGCTCGCATTAAGCATATTGAGGTGCATTATCATTATGTCAAGGAGAGGTTCTTTGTTGGAGACATCAGCTTTGCATATATGCCCACACAGGAGAACAATGCAAACCTTTTCATGAAGGCTCTGCCCAAGGAGAAGTTTGAAGCTTTCCGCAAAGCTTTGGGCTTACTTCCTTTTGTGGATTCGCCTTTGAAGAAGATAAATTTATTATGATCTCGTGCTCCTAGATTTGCCTTTGAAGTTTTATGATTACATCTTGAATATTCTAGTGTTGAATCCTTTCTTGGTTTTCTCATACCTCCTAGACTTATTGTTGAATAACCTTAAGTGCAAAAAGAATTTCTTCACGAGTAATCTCCATGGTGTCTGTTCTTGATGAAGGTAGTCTTACCAAAATATTAGAGGAGCACTAACGTGTTCTTTGACTAGAGAGATTCCACAACCCGAGATCATATCTATGAATTAATATATCTGGAGTACATGACATCCCTTGAGGGAGATGGACTAGGTAAAAGAAATACTTGGACATGATCTAG